>JASVEL010013384.1:0-68283 GCA_032618575.1 Nicotiana noctiflora
TGTTGAAGGTTTCACCCATGAAGGGTGTCATGAGGTTCGGGAAGAAAGGGAAGGTGAGTCCCAGGTACATTGGTCCTTTTGAGATACTTAGGAGATTTGGAGAGGTGGCATATAAGTTGGCCTTGCCACCCAGCTTGTCTAGCGTTCATCCAGTACTTCATGTGTCTATGCTCCGGAAGTACATTGGGGATCCGTCTTATGTGTTAGACTTCAGTACCATTCGGCTTGATTGTGATATATCCTATGATGTGGAGCCTATTGCTATTTTGGGTCGTCAGTTGAGAAAATTGAGGTCGAAGGAGATTGCATCAGTTAAGGTTCAGTGGAGAGGTCGACCCGTGGAGGAGGCCACTTGGGATATTGAGCGGGAGATGCGGAGCAGATATCCTCGCTTGTTTGAGACTTCAGGTATGTTTCTTGACCCGCTCGAGGACGAGCGTTTGTTTAAGAGGGGAGAATGTAACGACCCGGCCCGTCGTCACGAGAATTACCACCCCGTTATGTTGTAATTATATATTTCTTGCTTTTATATTAGTATTAAAGTCTATCGGGGGAGTTAGGAGTGAATTGGATTGAAAATAAGGCATATAGCCTTTTTGAAGGAAACTTGAATAAGGAAAGTCAACCTAGAGTTGACTATTTAGTTAGAGGGCTCGGAATCGGATTCTGATGATTCGGTTAGTTCCGGGAGGTGATTTGTGACTTAGGGGAACAATCGGAATTGAATTTGGAGGTCCGGTGTAGAAATAGGCTTGAATTGGCTAAGGTTGAATTTTGGCGAAATCCGGATGGTAGGTGAGATTTTGATCCGGGAGTCGGAATGGAATTCCGACAGTTGCAGTAGCTCCGTTAGGTGATTTTGGATTTGCCTGCGAAATTTCAGGTCATTCGGAGGTCGTTTGGTCGGGTTTTTGATCGAATAAGAATTTCTAAAGTTATAGTTAAACTTAAGCTTGAATTTGCTAAAAACGGAAGATTTTGATGTTAACGATAGTGATTTTATGATTCAAGCAAGTTGGAATGAGGTAATAGATCATGTATGTATATTTGGTTGAGGTCTCGAGGGTCTCGGGTGTGTTTCGGATGTCCAACGGGTCATTTTTGGAAGATTTTTGCCGTTTTCAGCATAAATATAATGATCCAAAGGTCTATTTTTAGTTCTAGAGATCCAAATTTGATTTTGAGACTTCGAGAATTTAAATCATGAATTATAGGACTGATCTGGAAATTTTGGTTTAATTTCATCTAGTCGCGATTAGGTTTTTGACGCGATATGTGAGTTAATTGTTTAACGAGCAAAATTGATGTTGCACTGAGTAAATGAGATCCAAATTCAGTTTTGTTTGAACCACTGGATCCGTATCGAAATTATGGAGCCATAAGAAAAAGAATCGTCGAATTCCGAGTTCGTATGATGGAGTTAGAGCCATTTTAGTGAAAATGGCTGTGTGCTGCAATTTCTGTATTGGAAGATTAAAGGTGGGTTTGAGCTCTAGGCCTAAATTGAAAAAAAACACTGATTTGAGTGGGCAAATGGAGTCCGATTTTGGTAAATTTTATATGCCTAGACTCGTATCGAGATGAGGGTTCCGAATATGTAACTTTTATAATTTTTCGAGAAGCGCACCAAAAGTCGGGTTTTGACAACCTTGTGGGTTTTGATACAATTTGGATTATTTCGAATGAATTGCGTGAAATTAGCATATATTGATGCATTCCCTATGATTTTGAGCAGATTTGGCATCCGAGGAGATTGATTTGCGAGGCAAGCGCAAGGCGGATTGAAGCTCCTACCGGTTCGAGGTGAGTGGTAGTAGTAAACAATTTACTGAGGGTTTGAAACCCCGTACTAGCACTTCACAGTGCTATATTGAGATGAGACACGCGTTCTATGACGGGCGTAGTGATATTGTGATTGGGGGTTCGGACTTAGTCCTTCCTGACTAATAGTATACTGTATATTATGACTGATAATAAGTTTATAACTGTGCAATTGGGCTTAATAGCCATGTTTGGGGCCTTGTGCCGATCTGTAGAGCATTAGGGAACCTATAAAGCTAGGTGACCCTTATATCATGTTGGAAACATACACTCGACCATAGCTCTAGCTGTATAGCATAATATGAGCCCGCACTAGATATGTACATTGAGAGAGATTATCTAGGGTGGAATTCCCTGTTCTAGCTGAGTGGGCCTGAAAGGCCAAGTCTATATTGACTGAGATAGGGTCTAGGACCCACCGTGATATATTATATTGGGCATGAGAGGCCAAGCATATATTGACTGGGATAGGGTCGAGGACCCATTATGATATATTATATTGTGCCTGAGAGGCCAAGCATATACTAACTGGGATAGGGTCGAGGACCCATTATGAGGTATTATATATATACCTATATTGGATCGGGCTGTACGCCGCAGCAGTATATACATTAGATCGGGCTGCACGTCGCAGCAGTATATATATTGGATCGGACTGCACGCCACAGTAATATACATGTAATATACATGTGGGACGGACTACACGCCGCAATATTATTGCGCTTGGGCTGTAGGAGCCCCTTCGAAGTCTGAGTCTGCACACATTCTCAGTGAGCGCTGGTGTATATTATAGGATTGGGCTGCGCGCCGCAACAGTATAAATATATATACATATATATATTGGATCGGGCTGCACGCCGAAGTAATACATGTGTGGATCGGGCTGCACGCCGCAGCATCATAGTGCTTGGGCCTAGGGAGCCCCTCCGAAGTACGTATACACCCCCAGTGAGCGATGTCGACGTTAAATGGAGCGGGCTGCGCGCCACAGCGGTATATGTATTGGAGCGGGCTGCACGCCACAGCATTATACTTATTCATATACCATTACCTACTTAAATACTTATACATTATAGACATATGTATGTGTCTTCATATATTGGGATGGCTGTACACCGTAGTGGTACGAGTGAGGGTTTGATCAGTGTGGGATCTTGTAGAGATAGATGTGGATTGTAGATCAGAGTCCTTACTACAGTGATGACGTACCTGTGAGGGTTGCCTTAGAGCTGTTAAGTGATAGCACATGAGTTCTAATATTGAGTTATTATTTATTATTGTTACTCACTGAGTTGAAATATACTCACCCCACTCCCCTGCACTTTCTGTGCAGATCCACAGGTGCCCGAGAGCAGTTGAGACATTGTAGCTGCTGATCCTTGTCTACATTTGCGGAGATTACGAGGTAGCTGCCAGCGTCCGCAGAGCTTGTTTTCTCCTTCTTTATCATCTTGTTGATTACCTATTTGCCTAGACTTGTTTGTATTAGGATGTTATTCTGTAGAGGCTCAGTCTCGTGACACCACGATATGGTTGGGACCGTATTTTGTATGCTTTACATTTCGCTTATCACCTGATATGATCATTTACTGATTAAGTTTAATTTGATTAATAACTGGCTGGTTTAAGGGATAATATGGTCGGGCTTGCCTAGCATTGTGTTGGGCGCCATCACGATCAGGGTTTGGGTCGTGACAAGTTGGTATCAGAGCTTAGGTTAACAGGTCTCGCGAGTCATGAGCCGGTTTAGTAAAGTCTCGTGGATCGGTACGGGGACGCCTGGTACTTATCCTCGGGAGGCTGCAAACCTTTTAGGAAAAGTTTCAATTCTTGGAATTCTTGTCGTGCGATTACTTTTGACTTGAGCTGAACTTTGACATTCTATTCTCTCGCAGATGGCGAGAACTCGAGCATCCGGACATGGAGGACGACCACCACTACCACCTGTTAGAGGTCGAGGACGCGGCCGTGGCGGTGTTAGGGCAGCTGAGGCAGTGCCAGTTGACCCACAGCCCGCAGTTGCAGAGGTTCCAGCAGCACCAGATCAGGCACCAGCTGTGCCCATTGTCATTCCGGGACTACAGGAGACCCTGGCTCAGATACTAGTAGTCTGCACTGGCCTAGCACAGGCGGTTTCAGTTACTACTGCAGCAGCTGCATCAGGGATCGGGGGTGGTCATCAGACCCCTGCAGTACGCACTCTAGAGCCAGCAGTGCAGGGTATACAGACACCAGAGGCTCCTCTAGTTCAGCCTATGGTTCCGGTTCAGCCAGCAGATCAGGTTCAGGGGGACAGGGTCCCAGCTATGACGGACGATGAGCAGCGTCGCCTCGAGAGATTCACCAGGTAATCTCCTCCAGTGTTCACAGGAGCTTCGGGCGAGGATGCCCAAGGTTTTCTGAACAATTGCCGTCGGATGCTTCGTACGGCAGGGATCTTGGAGTCTAGTGGGGTATCTTTCACTACCTCTCAGTTTCAGGGGCTAGCCTTCGCTTGGTGGGAGGCTTATGAGCACCTCAGGCCAGCAGGGGCAGCACCACTATCATGGCCCGAGTTCTCCACTATGTTCTTGGAGAAATGGGTGCCTCGATCTCAAAGAGAGGAGATGCGTATGCAGTTTGAGGGTCTCCGTCAGGGGGACATGTCAGTGTCAGAGTATGAGATCAGGTTTACAGAGTTGTCCAGATATGCACCGTGGTTGGTTCATTCCGATAGAGAGAGGATTGGACGCTTCGTGGACGGCCTCATTTATCTCATTCGTATTCTGATGACTCGTGAGAGGGTTTTGAGCCGTACATTTGAGGATGCTGTGGATATTGCTCGTGACATAGAGACAGATCGTCGCAGAGAGCGGGATGAGAGGGAGGCCAAGAGGCCTCGAGGTTCAGCTAGTTCTAGTGGCACTCAGACCAGAGGCCAGAGTCAGCAGAGCCGAGGTTGCTCTTGGAGATCTTTGCAGTCGGGTCGCTCAGATAGTCGTAGGTGGTCTTCTAGTCAAGGTTATCAGGGTTCGCACCAGAGCCAGCCATCCCTCAGCGCCATGCCAGCTCATAGTTCTTCATAGGCCCTATCTGCTCAGGGTTCATCTCGGCCTAGTTCATCAGGTGGCCACTCCAGCGCCAGGGGTCCTTGTTAGTCTCAGCCCCCAGCACCAGAGAGTTGCTACGAGTGCGGAGAGCTTGGGCACCACCGTAGAGAGTGTCCCCGTCTTGTTTCCGGGTCTTATCAGTAGAGGGGGCGGCCCTCGTCATCTGGTCCTTCTACTTCAGCACCCGCCCCGCCAGCTAGGGGTGAGGGTCAGTCAGTTAGGGGTCGCCCTTGAGGGGGAGGCTGATCAGGCGAACATGCTAGATATTATGCTCTTCAGGGCCGATCTGAGGTTGTTGCTTTAGATGCTGTCATTACAGGTATTATTTCAGTCTGCCACAGAGATGCCTCAGTGTTGTTCGATCCTGGTTCTACTTATTCTTATGTGTCTACATATTTTGCTCCCTATTTGGGCACGACCCGAGGGTGTCTTGAGCTGCCAGTGCATGTATCTACCCCGGTAGGGGATACTATTGTTGTGGACCATGTATACCAGTCCTGTTTGGTCACTATTGGGGGTCTGGAGACCCGAGTGGACCTGTTGCTTCTCAACATGATTGATTTTGATGTTATATTGGGCATGGACTGGCTATCTCCATGTCATGCTATTCTGGACTGTCATGCTAAGACAGTCACCTTGGCTATGCCGGGTATTCAGAGGATCGAGTGGCGAGGCACGACCGAGTATGTACCTAGCAGGGTAATATCTTTCCTCGAGGCCCAACGAATGGTTGGGAAGGGATGTCTCTCTTATTTAGCATTTGTGCGGGAGGTCGAGGCCCAGACTCCCAGTATTGATTCTGTTCCCATTGTGCGAGACTTTCCTGATGTGTTTCCCTCAGACCTGCCGGGCATGCCGCCGGACGGGGATATTGATTTTGGGATCGATTTGGTGCCAGGCACTCAGCATATTTCTATTCCTCTATATCGGATGGCACCAGCAGAGCTGAAGGAATTGAAGGAGCAGCTCCTAGAACTCCTAGATAAGGGGTTCATTCGGCCGAGTGTGTCGCCGTGGGGTGCACCGGTCCTGTTTGTTAAGAAGAAGGATGGATCTATGAGAATGTGTATTGACTACAGGCAGCTAAACAAAGTAACAGTGAAGAATAAGTATCCTCTGCCTCGTATTGATGATTATTTGATCAGCTCTAGGGAGCTAGGGTGTTCTCAAAGATTGATCTTCGTTCGGGCTACCATCAGCTGAAGATTAGAGAGTCCGACATTATGAAGACTGCATTCCGGACCAGATATGGTCACTATGAGTTCCTTGTGATGTCTTTTGGACTGACCAACGCCCCAGTAGCATTTATGCATCTGATGAACAGTGTGTTCAGGCCGTATCTTGGATTCATTTGTGATTGTGTTCATTGATGATATTCTAGTCTACTCTCGTAGCCAGGAGGAACATGCTCGACACTTGAGTATTGTATTGCAGAGATTGAGAGAGGAGAAGTTGTATGCCAAGTTCTCCAAGTGTGAGTTCTGGCTTGAGTCCGTGGCATTCTTAGGACACGTGGTGTCCCGTGATGGTATTCGGGTAGATCCGAGGAAGGTAGAGGTCGTGCAGAGTTGGCCCAGACCGACCTTAGTTACTGAGATCCATAGCTTTTTGGGATTGGCAGGATATTATCGCCGATTCGTTCAGGGATTTTTTTCTATTGCTTCACACTTGACTAAATTGACTCAGAAGGGTGTTCCTTTCATATGGTCCGAGGAGTGCGAGGAGAGCTTTCAGATGCTCAAGACAGCACTGACCACATCACCAGTCTTGATACTGCCGTCAGCTTCAGATCATTATACTATGTATTGTGATGCCTCAGGAGTTGGCATTGGTTGTGTGTTGATGCAGGAGGGTAGGGTCATTGCTTATGCTTCTCGTCAGTTGAAGCCCCACGAGAAGAAGTACCCTGTTCATGATTTGGAGCTAGCAGCCATAGTTCATGCTTTGAATATTTGGAGGCATTACCTGTATGGTGTCTCATGTGAGGTGTTCACGGATCATCGCAGCCTTCAGCACTTATTCAGACAGAAGGACCTTAATTTGAGACAGCGGAGGTGGTTGGAGTTGCTTAAAGATTATGACATCACCATCTTGTATCATCCAGGGAAGGCCAATGTGGTGGCCGATGCTTTGAGTCGGAAGGCGGTCAGTATGGGTAGCCTAGCTTTCATCCCAGTTGGGGAGAGGCCATTTGCTTATGATGTTCAGGCCCTAGCCAATCGGCTAGTGAGATTAGATATTTCGGAGCCGAGTCGGGTGTTGGCTTGTGTTGTTTCTCGATCTTCCTTATATGATCGCATAAGGGAGCGACAGTATGATGACCCACATTTGCTTGTCCTTAAGGACAGAGTGCAGCATAATGATGTTAGAGATGTGACTATCGACAGTGATGGTGTTCTGAGGATGCAGGGCCGTATATGCGTGCCCAATGCAGATGGTTTGCGGGAGTTGATACTTGAGGAGGCACACAGTTCGCGGTACTCTATTCACCCAGGTGCCGCAAAGATGTACCAAGACTTGATACAACACTACTGGTGGAGAAGAATGAAGATGGATATTGTTAGGCATGTAGCTAAGTGCCTCAATTGCCAGCAGGTCAAGTATGAGCATCAGAGACCGGGCGGTGTTCTTCGGCGTATGGTCATTCCCGAGTGGAAATGGGAGAGGATCACCATGGATTTTGTTATTGGACTCCCTCGGACAGCGAGGAAGTTTGATTCTGTATGGGTGATTGTTGATCGGCTGACTAAGTCCGCACATTTCATCCCAGTTAGTACTACTTACTCATCGGAGTGGTTGGCAGCGATCTTTATTTGGGAGATTGTCGGGTTGCATGGGGTCCCGGTGTCTATTATATCTGATAGAGGCACTCAGTTCACATCTCAGTTTTGGAGAGCATTTCAACGAGAGATGGATATGCGGGTTGAGTTGAGCACCGCATTTCACCCCCAGACAGACGGGCAGTCGGAGCGCACTATTCAGATCCTGGAGGATATGTTGCGGGCATGTGTGATTGACTTTGGTGGTTCGTGGGATGAGTTCCTGCCACTTGCTGAGTTTGCCTACAACAACAGTTATCAGTCGAGTATTCAGATGGCCCCGTACGAGGCATTGTATGGCAGACGGTATAGATCCCCCGTGGGATGGTTTGAGCCTGGTGAGGATAGGTTGATAGGGACTGAGTTAGTTCAGGATGCTCTGGATAGAGCAAAGTTGATCCAGGAGAGGCTTCGTACAGCACAGTCTCGCCAGAAGAGTTATGCAGACCGTAGAGTTCGAGAGTTGTCTTTCATGGTTGGTGATAGGGTATTGCTGAAGGTTTCACCCATGAAGGGTGTCATGAGGTTCGGGAAGAAAGGGAAGGTGAGTCCCACGTACATTGGTCCTTTTGAGATACTCAGGAGAGTTGGAGAGGTGGCATATGAGTTGGCCTTGCCACCCAGCTTATCCAGCGTTCACCCAGTATTCCATGTGTCTATGCTCCGGAAATATATCAGGGATCTGTCTCATGTATTAGACTTCAGTACCATTCAGCTTGATGGTGATCTATCATATGATTTGGAGCCTATTGCTATTTTGGGTCGTCAGGTAAGAAAATTGAGGTCGAAGGAGATTGCATCAGTTAAGGTTCAGTGGAGAGGTCGACCCGTGGAGGAGGCCACTTGGGAGATTGAGCGGGAGATGCGGAGCAGATATCCTCGCTTGTTTGAGACTTCAGGTATGTTTCTTGACCCGCTCGAGGACGAGCGTTTGTTTAAGAGGGGGAGAATGTAACGACCCGGCCCGTCGTCACGAGAATTACCACCCCGTTATGTTGTAATTATATATTTCTTGCTTTTATATTAGTATTAAAGTCTATCGGGGGAGTTAGGAGTGAATTGGATTGAAAATAAGGCATATAGCCTTTTTGAAGGAAACTTGAATAAGGAAAGTCAACCCGGAGTTGACTATTTAGTTAGAGGGCTCAGAATCGGATTCTGATGATTCGGTTAGTTCCGGGAGGTGATTTGTGACTTAGGGGAACAATCGAAATCAAATTTGGATCTCTAGAACTAAAAATAGACCTTTGGATCATTATATTTATGCTGAAAACGGCAAAAATCTTCCAAAAATGACCCGTTGGACATCCGAAACACACCCGAGACCCTCGAGACCTCAACCAAATATACAGACATGATCTATTACCTCATTCCAACTTGCTTGAATCATAAAATCACTATCGTTAACATCAAAATCATCCATTTTCAGCAAATTCAAGCTTAAGTTTAACTATAACTTTCAAAATTCTTATTCGATCAAAAACCCGACCAAACGACCTCCGAATGACCTGAAATTTTGCAGGCACATCCAAAATCACCTAACGGAGCTACTGCAACTGTCGGAATTCCATTCCGACTCCCGGACCAAAATCTCACCTACCTTCCGGATTTCGCCAAAAGGCTTGGGGAGGACCAAATCCGTGCGGGCGTGGCCCAAAGCGGACAATATCTACGATGTTGGGCCGGGTCGTTACAATTGGTATCAGAGCCAACTCTCTAAGTACGATGCGTTGGGTACCCTCAACGAGGACGTTGAATCCTTGTTGGTGGGCGGAGTACAGTGGTTCCAGGAACAGGCACTGTAGTTCTCCAAATATCCCACATCGGAATTGAGAGGGAGTCCCGGGCTAGTTAAGTAAAGATGCTGGACCAACATGTGTATAGGCCTTTTCCCCAGTGGTTCCTGTAACAGGCCTAGGGAGGAACAAAACCGTGCGGGCTAGGCCCAAAGCGGACAATATATGCACAGTGTTGGGCCGGGTCGTTACACTTTTCAACAAAAGCGCTTCCATATTGCTTAGCGATGACTCATCCACCAAATTCAGTAAAGAAGAAGCCGCAACCCCCGTTGATGGGGAAACCACACGATGACCAGGCCTATGTAGAGCTGGGACTTTAGAATAAGCAACGGATTTTACAAATTCGCTTGTAGTTATAGTGGTTAGGGACTTGGTCGCAGTACCCGACTGACAGAAAGCTGGAGTGGAAGCATTTTCCTTCTTCGTAACCCTTCAACCTAAAAGTAAGGAAAACCACATGAGTAAATAAGAAAAAAATGATATTGAGGTCGAGGTAACTGGGGAATCAGAACTGGACTCACCGATCGAAGAAGGTTGGGGCCCAAACTTCTTGTTAAATGACGACCACTCACAGATCACCACTGTGTGGGGCAAAACCTGAGCCACCCAGTCACGAATATCGGCGACCAACATATGAGGCTCCTTCTCGACTGCACCATAAAAGAATGATTAGGTAACCAAAGGAAGACAGCAAACGACTAGTCTACAAAAATACTTATGGTTGAAGTTCCTCTCCCCGAGAAACCTAACAGGGTTCGCCACCGCGTGCTCGGTTTTGACGTAGAAAAAGTAAACCTAAAACCTACGATTGGACTTATCGTCCATTTTCACCACCTGTATTTTGGACCCTCTGTGGTGAAGGTGTATCATCGTGCCCCGGTTAAAGCTCAAAGCGAAAAGATGTAGCAAGTGGCAGATATAGAGGCGGATCCAAGATTTAAATCTTATGGGTTCAATATTAAGGTTTTTAACATTGAACCCATTGTATTTTAAATTTATGGGTTCATATCTGCTATTTTTGCAATTTTAATAAATTTTTATATATAAAATTTTACTCCGGATCGAAAGTTATGGGTTCAGTTGAACCCATAGTTATAAGCTGCATCTGCCACTGGGGCAGATAGAGATTCAAAGATCGGCCAGCTCCACGCATTTTATCAACATAATGAAGAGTTTGTAAATATAGGGAGAGAGCTGGGCTGGACAGATATTGTAGTAACGGAATTCCTCTGCCAACGGGGGAAGAGGAAGAGAATAACCCACGCTTCAGCACCCAAGAAGATGAATATGGACCACATCGTTCCCGGCCGGGACCAGGTCAACGTGAGCAGGGATGTTGTACTTGTCCCTAAGCTCAGGAAGATGGCCCACTCCCATCTCAAATTTCATAGGCACATGCTCGGCGTCATGAGGCTTTGATAAGTCCAACCTGGCCTTGTCACTATGAGGGACAATCTCTTCTACTGTGGTAAATCTATCTTCTTCTACAACAATGGCCTCCCCTTTATCACAAACGGGCATGGCCACTTATATCGGAGGCAGGCTGAGAGTCTCCTCAGAGTTAGAAGATACACAAGCCACTTGTATAACTAAAGAACCGAAGTGACGAAGAAATGATGATGGGTGAAAATTTGCAGGAAATATGGAAACATGAAGAAGAAGAAACAAAGTGCAGAATTGAGAAATCATAGAGTGCAAAATTCTCTCCAAAAAGTCTCCCCCTCCTATTTATAGAAAATCACGATGCTCGAATCGGTGCAAACAATTGTCACTAGAATTGAAACAGCAGAAGCACAAGGAACAATGCAACGCATCGGGAAGATGCATAATGATGACGCATGGAGATGTGACGTCACCCTGAACCAGCCTCACTGACCGTACACGTCATCATCTCAGCAGTGATTACCACTACTCAACCTTCTCGTCCGAATTTCTCAAGAATAGTGATTGATGAAGTTCTCTCAATGAGGTCGATCAAAAGGCAACATAAATAAGCGGATGGACTAACTATATGGGTCAAAATCCGACTAAAGGAAGTCGGCATGAAGAGGTGACCAAGTGTGAGAATTGTGGCTCATCATGGGCGACTAGGTCGAGGTCAACCAGGGATTGACAATACTCAACCGTCGAGTAATCCATTTGGGCCGAGGTCGAGTAGGCAAAAAAATAAGTAACGGCTAGTATAACTTTGAAACTTTCAACGGGAATATTTCATTGAATATTCCTTCTGTTGTACTTTTTTAGGATTTTTGGGAATATCTCACATAAATAGTAGAAGAAAGAAGGCAAAAGGCTTGTAATGTTCATTCTGATAAGAATTCTTATGGAAAGTAGACCCTAGAGAGACAACACAAAATATTACTTTTCCATAAGGATTCAATTTGTTGATAACTCCACCTTTTCTCGCATCATATCCGAGAAAATCTCATATCTCATATGTTCCAATATTCATTTGTCTTACATCATTGTCAGAGACAAGAATCATACACCTCATTCAACATTTGGGTGAATCACTCTCTCTATTTACACTTATTGCCATTTAATATATATAGTTATTGCCCATCATTGTTCCTTCACTCATTCTTGACAACATTATTTAATACCACTTGTATTAAACTGACTCAAACATTATTCTGCCCTATTTATACTAGCACGTGTTACATTTAGAACTTATTATATTTAACTAAAATTTACCATCACCTTTGTATTTAATGGTTCAACAAAAGGTTCCATATCTTTTTATCGAACATGTTTCCCAAGCTTTTAAAAATTAAAAATTATTTTTGAGAAGAAGCAGAACTAGAAAAAATAGTTTCTCTCCAAATGCACAATTTTAAAATGCACTTTGAGAAAAATATAGTTATAAGCAATTTTAAAAGCTTGGCCAAACACTATTACTGCTCAAAAATACTTTTTAAATAAACTAGCTAAACACAAACTGATTCGTATTTTTAGAAAAATCACTTTAGGAAAAAAAAAACACTTTTAATAAGATGATATGATCACACATTTGACACGGTAGCAAAGCACGCAGAAATTTGTCCCGCCTCAACTCTCTTCTATGGATTCTTCATGAATATAAGAGGGTAGAAGTAAAACATTCACTTAGACAATTATTTCCCGCGACAGGAATATCAGTATATTTACATTTTAAGACGTATATTATCGACACAACCTAATCCTTCTTAAGATAAGATTTTTTTGAAAAAGAACATCATATTCTTGAGAGGAATACATTGATTTCAAGAAAGCTCCTACAGAGTAAAACACAAGAGAAAACTGAGACTACTTCATTCATGCAACTTCAAACTTCAGAGATATATTACATCCTTAATTTATTTAAAGCATCTCTCAAGCAAAGACAAATTCTAAACTGAAATAATAGATAATACAAGCATCACTCTCTTAAGAAAATCGAGCAAGTTAGCAGCAGTTAAGAGATGGGAGATGAAACATTTTCATCGACATATCACTTCTGCTTGCTCTTCAGCTTAGCAAGATTAGCTTGAGCAGCAGCTTTTGCAACTGTTGTAGGTTTCATAGCGCTCTTTGGATTGAGAGCTTTTCTTATCTTAAACACAGCCCAAGCAGTTCCTATAGCATGTCCTGCAGCACCGAACCCGTCACGTGTCATCTCTGCAGCCTGGTCACCATGCCTGTAGCAAGATAAGTTCCACCATTAACCATTATACTGATCCAAGAAAGAACCATTCCTTGAGTTTTATTGCTAAGTGAGTTCAGAGAACCGTACCACAAATCGATTCTTATCATCATCCGATTTAACTCTTTTAGGAAGCAAATGATTCTGAGTTCAAGTAGTTTAATAATAAAAAGAAGAGATCTTTACACATATATTCAGTAATTAACTTATCCTAGCCGATATACTAAATTATATGTTGATTATACATGGTTATATACATATTAAATGACTAATACACATAATATACTTTGCCAACTACGTACTTTTAGTTTAAGTGATCGGGTGGATGGCTATTTCGGTAACAACAACACCCCAGTATAATCCCATTTAGTGGGGTCTGGGGAGGTTAGTGTGTACGCAGACGTTACCCCTATGGGTGAATGGCTATTTCGGTAACAACAACAACCCACTATAATCCCTCTTAGTGGGGTCTGGGGGAGTATAATGTTACGCAGATCTTACCCCTACCCTGGGAAAGAGAGGCTATTTCCAAATAGACCCCCGACATCCTTCTTTCCAAGAACTTCCTACCTTGCTCTTTGGGATACTCGAACTCACAACCTCTCGATTGGAAGTGTTCCTTCCTTCCAAGAACTTCCCACCTTGCTCTTTGGTATACTCGAACTCACAACCTCTCGATTGGAAGTGGGTTGCTCACCCCACTTGTCTGGATGGCTATTTCGGAAAATTCCTCAAAAAAGAAAAAACACTTGGGTGAAGATCTAGAACATCATTCAAGGAGAACACATATTATACTGTGCTAACCCAAGTCTGCTCCTAATCCACATTTAGAAATGCAAACAACAAAATAATTCGGTTAATAAGGGAAGTACCAGCATAGGAAATGTGTTGACTGCAAAAGCAAAATTTACCTTTGTTGAACAAGCCCAGTTGTCACAGTTGAGGTTGTTGACATCACATTCCTTCCAGCCACTTCAACAGCATCGCAAACCTTATCTGTAATAATGTAGCAAAACCAACAATATCAATATATAATTCATGTTCTTCTTATAGCACAGCAAGTGGATTTTATTTTCCTCAACTAAAACACCACACAAAATAAATGAAATTGTTCAACTAACTAAGAAAGAGCGATCGAGTAGAAATACATACTGAATCCATCCAAGGAGGCAAGAACAATCTCTCCAGGAAGGAGGCTAAAGAATTTCTGACCAGCTTTAGAGTTTGCAATAGAACTTGTAAAGAATCCAGAAACCTTCACTACTCCTGAGAGTAAGCCAGTTGCTACTTGCTCCGACATTTTTGTCATTTTCTTCACCCTAAAAGGAACAAAATCAAAATATGCATAAAAATAAGGCAAGAAAGCTCTTTCAATGTGTCACTAGAACAAACTTAACAAAGCAACAGGAAAAAATGATCAAGAGAGAAAAATTCATTACAATTTTACAAAAACTATTGTGCCTGAGTTCCAAACTAAGCTATGTCAATCCTCACTATTCATCAACTCCATTTAAACAGAACTTGTCAATTTCAGTTGATCGCGGTCTTTTATCAGGAGTATCTCACTATGTCAATCACGGTCTTTTTATCAAATTCTTGGTATTCATTCGGCAGAAAGATAGCATAAATTCTATTTATTAGCTCTCCTTAAAACTTTATAGTGAAACATTTTTGTGATAAACGGTGACTTTTTTTTAAAATTGTTCCTCAATATGGTCCATTCGACTTGATAAATAAGAAATTGAAAGATTTTTAAATTGTTCATTTATAAATTCCCCCCAACGCCAATGATAGGTTCATTTCTATATCGAAACAATAAGGTTATTATGTTCATTACTAAACTTTGTTGAAAACATGAAATATAACCAAGTTCGGTTAAAATCAATGCTCCATAAAGAGTAAAATTCAACAGAGAAATGCAAAAAAAAGTCTGTACCTTTTCATCCTTCTCATAGCTTCAGGGCTAATCTCAGAGTTACTTCCCTTTCCCATTCTCTTCATCAACACATCATTCCCCCACTTCAACCTATCCACAGTAACATCACCACACCACAATATCCCTTTCACCAATTGACCCGACCCGGCTGCAATCAATCTTGCTAAACTACTACTATAATCCTCAACATTCGGAGCCAAAGTAGTCCAATAAGCAGCAGAACTCCTCTCCATATCCTCTTTTTTATTCTCCATTTCTTCTGGTGTAACATCCTTTGCTGCCATCCACCATTTTTCTTCAACTCCCTTCTTCACTTTCTCCACTCTAAAAGCACTGTACTTTTCCAATACTAAATCCAACTCCTTTAGTACCCTCTCTTGTCCTTTCGATGCTATAGTTAAACCATAGTTGAGTAAATTATCTTCATCATTTGCTTCAGAAGGTGTTCTAAGAGTGAAGAAATAGTGAGACTCATCAAGTTTTATAGCAGCCTCATCTTTAGCTAAAGGCCATTGGATTTGATCACCGACACGTGCAAGAACAGCAACAACGTTGTCACCTTGTTTAAGTTGAATAATTTCAAATTCACCACTAGCGAGTTCAATACTACGTTCTTTGTCAATCAGATGAACTATTGTACCTGGGATTTTGACGATCACTTGTTCTAATGACACAAAGTCAGCATTTTTATTGGTTTCTGTATCTGGGAAAAGATTTTCTGCTAGATCTTTCATGTCAATAGTGGGGTACAAAGAAGAATTACAAGAAGTTGAGGGGTTCTTTTGGGAAACAAATGGAGAAGTTGATTCTGGGTTTGAATCAATGACTTGGGGGTATAATTTTGGGGGATTTGAATTTTGAGAAGACATAGTAGTCTTTTTGGATTCTTGATTGCCCAGTTTGGAAAAACAAAATTCTGAGATGGGGTTTGAAGATTTCTTAGATTTAGCTTAAAAAGGAATGAACTTTATAGAAATCTGAGATGGGTTTCGAAGATTTAAGCAAGATTTAGCTTAAGGTATAAGAAAATGGAAAAAGGCGGTTTCAAGGTTGAAGACGAGTTGACGTGGCATGCCACGTGGCTTTATATGTAAGGCCCCTGTGGAAGCATGAGATTCTTCGCTTTTCTTTTATGGTAAGAATTAAGGAATAATTTTATTTGCCGTGTTCTGTACTGTAAAGTAACTGTAACTTGAGGACGTTAAGTTAACTACGGTTTGACTAAAACACGAGTCGAAACCTAAATAATATTTTTATAACAAAATTATGTTTTTAATATTTAAAAAATATATATATTTTTAGCTATTTCGCAGTATTGAACTCCGAAATGCACTAACGTCCGTTAGTGCAATTCGAAGTTTAATACTGCGAATTGTATCTTAAAATATTTTTTTTTTAGTTTTGCCCAGGTATTTTTTGAACACCTAATTCGCAGTTATGTACTGCGAATTGGGTATTTCGCAGTACACAACTACGAATTAGGCTGTTTTTTGGGCCTACTTTTCCCATCATAAAAATATTTAAAATTCATAATTTGCAGTATTATAATGCGAATTTCATTGAAAAATTGCACATCCCAAGGTCGGACTTGCCTTAATTATAGACGCTTCAACTTCATAAAAATTCATTCAACACTTAAACTTCAAACAAACATTTATTCTCTCTTCTCCTCATCAATCAATTTTTTACAATGTCTGAAGTTCCAAAAATAAGGGTCTCATTGTATTGGGGGTGGGGGTGAGGTTGTTGTGGATAATAACTCTGTGAGGTATAGCTCTCCTCTACAGTGTCATGTTAAATTGCCGCTAAATATGGAGTACGAAACTTTGGTATTGTTATTACGTAAACAAATGAGTAAGTTGAGGCGTTCGGTTAGCCTTAAAGTAACCGGAAGATTTCCTTATTCAGTGACTTCGCATGAGTTTGCTTATTATTCTGAGTTAACACTGATGATGATGAAAGTCTTAGAGATTTTTTGCAGGTTCCGGACGAATATAGAGAATACATTGTAATAAAATTATTAGAAATGTATGTGAAGGTTGAAGACCTTAGTAGTAATGAGGGCGTGCGTACAAGCGATAACCCCCAATCATCGGGTGGTTATTTTGGAGCAGCATTAGCCGGACAGATTGGAGATGGAAGAGCTTGCCTTGATTTGAACTTGTCACCACAGGCGAATGAGCAGGCAGAAAATAATGTTACTAATTCATATAATCAACAAGACGACTGGTAAACTTAATTACAGCGAAATTGTTTTCTTGATGTTTTAATTGGATTTGTATTAATAGTCATAATTTTCATAGGAGGTACCGTCCGAATTTGAATTTTACAAATTATGACCACGCCCCTAGTTGAAATTTGCAAAACTCTCGAGTATTGGACCACGATGGTCCATCTGGTAGTTATCAGGAACCTCAAAATATCCAGCATGAAACTTCAAGACAATATGATTTGTAAGTAAAGTGATATACGGATATATATAGTATTTTTCCTAAGTATTAGGTAACTTATATTTTTGTTTGTTTTCTGCAGTGAAAACGAGCTTGTTGAAGCTCCCGAACTAACACGGTTGCCCATAGACGATGTTTTTACTCGTGACTTAGCAGATGCGTAAGAGTCAGGAGGATGACAGTGATTATGATAATAATACAGATGAGTCTGGGGATGAGACACCCTTCCGTGAGACACCCTTCCGTGAGGAGGGTGATGATGAGGAGGAAGTGAATGTGGAACCTGAGTTGACTAGGGAGCATGTTCCTCCACCCCCGTTAGACCAAGAGTGTATGAATCCCGCGTGCCTTTTCATGAGAGAAATATTCCCTACCTTGATAATTTGCCAGCCATGCCTAATGTTGATGCATTCATAAGGGATGATGATGAATTACGATCGAAGATGTGGGATGAATCTAGACCAGCTGTTCTTACAAAGGGCGTGTATTTCACTGACAAAGCTCGCCTAGTTAGGGCTGTAAAAATCTATAGTATAAGGGAGTGTCGTGAGATGATGCTAAGTGAGTCAACTATGGATAAATACAAGGCTATATGCCGTAGGTGGTTCTTGGGTTGTCACTAGATACTGCGTGCCACAAAGAAAAAATCAGGTTTGTGGAAAGTTGGTAAATTTATTAGCGAGCATAGATGTGAAATGGACACATTCAATGAGAACCACTTCAACCTGGATGTTGACTTGATTTCCCTTGTCTTGGTTCCATTTTTGGAAGTGTCTATTAGATTCAAGATTAAAGAGTGTATTACAGCTGTCCACCAGGAGTATGGTTGTACTATAACCAAAAGAAAGGCATATCTCGGTCGCAAACGTGCCTTTGAACTAATTTATGGCGACTGGGATAAGTCTTTTTCAAATCTGCCCAGGTACATGGCTGCACTGCAACACTTTAACCCCGGTACTATTGTTGAATGGAGGCGCGAGCGAAGTCCGGACAGACCGGAATATATATTCAACTATGTATTTTAGTCATTTAAACAAGCAATAGATGGTTTTGTGCATTGTTGTCCTGTAATTTTTATAGACGGTACTCATGTCTATGGCAAGTATGATATTAAGCTTTTGATTGCAGTTGTTGTAGATGCCAACGGTCAAATATTTCCACTAGATGTTTCCATTTGTGCCAACAAAAGTGAATAGACGTGGACGCAGTTCTTGAACCACTTAAAGCAGCACGCTGTCAAACATCGTTCAAGTATTTGTCTTATATCTGATCGGTATGGTGGTATTTTACGTTCTGTACGTCACTTGCCTGAATGGCAGGAACCGCATGCATACCACAATTACTGTGTGAGGCACCTAAAGGCCAATTTTCAGAAGAAATTTTCTGACAAGGCGTTGCATGACTTAATGTGGATGACTGCAACTGAGCACCAGCTGTGTAAATTCACAAGGCGCATTGAAGCAATCCGGCAGATAGAACCACGAGCCTATACTTGGTTGATGCAACATGATCCTCAAATCTGGACATTGCATGTTGATGGCAGAAGACGATGGGGAGCCCTCACCACGAATGTGTCAGAGTCATTTAATGGCTTGTTGAAATATGCCCGTGGACTGCCTGTCACTGCCGTGGTCCGCATGACTTTCAAATAGAGTGCAGAGAGGTTTGTTGAAAGGCATGCAGCTGCATCGTCATTGTTGGATAGGGGTGTTGAATTTATGCCAATACCCATGGTAAGATTCAAAATGTACAGGAGGCGAGCACAGTGGCATTCTTTTCTTCAGTACGATAATGAACTGTGTGTTTTTGAAGTTAAGACCGCTAATCATAGACACCGTGGGAATAATCTACATACAGTGAATGAAAATATAATGTTATGTTCATGTGGGAAATGGACCATCTACCATATTCCGTGCCCACATGCATTGAAGCTTTCAACAAGTTGGATATGGGGCAACAAACTACATTGATAGGCAGTACATTGTTGCATCATACGTAGACACGCATAGTGGGAAGTTGCATCCATTAGGTGCTGAGCATTATTGGCCGCCATAACCTTTTAAGTTGGTATGTAATAAGGAGTACTTGCGCAAGCTGAGAGTGCAAAAGAGAACACGTATACCGAACCAAATGGATGTTGGTGAGTCCGTTTATGCACGTAAATGTAGCATATGCTCCCAAACTGGACATGACCGTCGTAAATGTCCTTCAGGTGCTGGGCGTGGTGGGGGTAATACTGTTGCAAGTTCGTCCAATGTACCCAACTATCAAGCATAACGCTAGTTCTTTATTTTGGTATTATTAGTTGTAATATATGTTTGTATTGTTGTTTGACTCAATATATATGAAATAAATATATTTCCACAAGCTAGTTACATTTTATTAATAGTACGTTTTGTGGATTTGAAATAAAATTCTTGTTCAAATTACGTTTCTTGTTGAAAATCTCTTAATGTGATGTTGTGCAATTTTAAGTTTTAGTCCAAATACTACGTATTCTCTATGTAATTCGTAGTTCAATACTAAAAATTGTTGAGTTGTCATTTTGTATAAAAAAAAGCTGAAAATCATGAATTGTCATGTCTATGTAATTTGTAGTTTAATACTACGAAATGTGAACCTGTCATTTCGTCTGAAAAAGCTAAAAATCATGTGAATTGTCATGTCTATGTAATTCGTAATTTAATACTATGAAATGTGAAGTTGTCCTTTCGTATGAAAAAGCTGAAAATCATGTGAATTGTCATGTCTATGTAATTCGTAGTTTAATACTACGAAATGTGAAATTGTCCTTTCGTCTCAAAAAGCTGAAAACCATGTGAATTGTCATGTCTATGTAATTCGTAGTTTAATACTAAGAAATGTAAAGTTGTCCTTTCGTCTAAGAAAGCTGAAAATCATGTGAATTGTCATGTCGATGTAATTCGTAGTTTAATACTATGAAATGTGAAGTTGTCTGTTACTTTTTGTAATTCGTAGTTTAATACTACGAAATGTGAAGTTGCAATTCGTAGTATAATATGACGATTTATGTTATATGTTGCCTATAAATAACGGGCTCATTGTACTCATTTTATGTGCTAAAAAATTTAGTAAACGCAAATATTTCTTTCAACTTGGATATTTTTTAAGTAATAGTAAATGGCTCGACCTCGTACACTAGTGTGTTATTGTGCAAAAGCTTGTGCGCTGCAAACTTGTTGGGAAGGTAATGATGTTGGACGTAACTACTGGATGTGTATGAACCAGTTGTACAAAAAATTGGATGAACCTATTGTCACACCTCCTTTTTACGCGCACCCGCGAGGGCGCGAAGGAGTTTTTTCCAATTAAAGGACAATCGAAACGGGATTTATTTAATTAATTCAGAGTCACCACTTGGGAGATTTATGGTGTCCCAAGTCACCGGTTGAATCCCGAATCGAGGAAAAGAATGACTCCGTTTAACGGTCCGCGAACCAGAAATCCGGATAAAGAATTCTGTTAACCCGGGAGAAGGTGTTAGGCATTCCCGAATTCCGTGGTTCTAGCACGGTCGCTTAACTGTCATATTCGGCTTATTTATCTGATTTTTAACAGTTATGTACTTAATGCAAATTAATATCCCTTTACCGCTTTATTATTATTATTATTTACGAAAGAAAACGTCGCCTAAAAATATGTTTCGAATCACGTCACATGAAATGCACCCGGATCCTCGACACATTCTTATTCAACATTTTTGTATTTGGATTTGGGCCGCATGAAATGCACACCCGCATTTAAGAAGGTAGATTATTTACGATACGTGCCTAAAGCAACTACGCGCTTGCACTTGGCGGGGGCCTTGGAATTTAACTAAACGGCACGCCTCGAATTCTAAAAGGAAGTCATTCAACTAAATGAACTACAGATATTCATATTTAACTAATTAGGGATTAAATATCACAACTATGTCACGAAAATCGTACCCGTAACTGTGACAAATTAATCGTGCGGGAAATACTTGCAAACTACTAACTCACTAATCTTTTTCTTTAAAAAAAAATCCAAATATGCTTTTCTCTCAAAATGTAAATCAAACCCCAAACATATTGTTCCAAAGCTCATTTTTTAAGGCAAACTTACACTAAATGATAGACAAATCTTTACTAATGAATTAAAACAATAACAGATTTGAAGCCAAGTTTCAAACAGAATCTTTAACCATTTAACATTTAATTATTAACAACCTCCAATTATCACAAAATGGGATAAGTCAATGCATGGAAATTTCCAACATTCAATCAATGAATAAGCAATATTAAATATCAGCATACACGAAGAGCATACACGAGGAACAGTTGAATCTCTAATTATAAAACTAAACAGAAGAAGCTAACTCGGATCTGCCTCCAAATCTATCTATATAATTTAATGAGTAATTAATACCTATCATCTAATTCAAATTATCAAAAAATACAGCATTATTCCTTAAGCTTGACTGATTTACCATTTCTACACTTCACTACAATTCATCACATTTCTCTCATAAAAATATGCATTCAAAGTTCAAAACATTCGATTGAATAGAGTCAAACATATATAAATAAAGCAAATCGACATATAGTATAAAAAAACAGAATGAATTTGAACATAAACTTCAGATCTTCATATATTTCCAAAACTTGAACTTGCCAACTACAATTTCTGGAATTTCGAAGATGTGTACCTGATATTAAGAAGCAAAGTATGAGGATCAGCAGTTATATACAACAGAAACCAGCAGCAAATTGTAATCGTGATTCACAGCCCAAGCAGGAGTATTTTAAAACAAAAGTCCACTTCTCCATAGCATATTTTCAACATAGAGATCACCCAAAAAATTGGCAGAATATCACAACACTAATCACTTCAAATATACGACTGAATCTTCAAACTACCAAGTATGAAATTTGAATACCCTCTTTTTCTAAGATTTTCTGTTGATTTTGTAGTTGTTTTTCTCCCCCTTAACTCTCTCTCCTTAAGCACTCCATGTCTGTCCCTACAGATTTCCCCTGAAACTTTATGTCTGTGTCTATCTCCCCCTGTCTGTCTCCTAAGAAACTCTCCAATCTCTGATCAACTCCCTTCAACCAAATCTCTCTGTATGTCCTTAAACTTCAGGCTCCTCAATCCTAATGAACTCCCCAAATGTCTATGTCTGTCCCTGTTTTTAGAATTCTCCTTATGCTTAATCCCCTGTCTTAAAGAAACTCTCTAGTCTCTCCTCTTTTTCCAGCTCTCTCTGTCAGTGTTCAGTTCCTAACCCTCTCTATCTCCAAAACACCTCCCCTATGCCAGACTAATCTCTGTCTATTTAAAGACTAGAGTTAGTTCATTTTTTATTTCAAAACCCTCACTTTTCAGCCTGTATTATTCCCTCCATGTGCACAATTAATCCTTTTAAATCAACATCCCATGTGCTCTCTTCCTTTCCATCCCCCTTTTTATTCATTACCCCATGTTATCATGTTTCTCAGCCTTAAACCAACCCATTATTCCCTTTTCCACCATCCAACTTGATTTAATTTAAGATTATATTAGTACCTATAGACAGACCACTAACACCAAACCATTTTCAAACCCTTTTAAATCCCAAAACACCCCTGAAAATTAACTGTTCTGCCCTAACTTTTAACAGTCAGTATACCCTCTAAATTTAACTAACACTAATTATTAACTACTAAACAACCACACAGCTATAACCAATTATCAACCCTATTCAACCAAATTCACACAGGAGAACAAAGAAACCAAAATGGTATCAATTATGGCCTGGAGACAGCCTATGAAGAAAATGGGATTTAAACCAAATGAACAAATTAAACTAAACACAATAGGTTCAATTCATCACAGCTTTAACGCATAAGACTAAAATGATAAATATACTGGAAAACGACTATGAACTACTATCATGTTTCTTTCAAATAAATCAACTGACGACACTTAATTAACTGATTATATGAACTACAATAGGTAGCTAATAATTAATTAATCAAGGTAGAACAGTCAGACTCGAGGATTTCAGTGATTTTCAAGAGGGAATTTTAACATGAACTAGATTATTCTACCAGATTGAAACAAAACTCACGATAACAATCAAATAATCAATCAAACAGAAACAAGCGACCAAATGAAAGGTCTCAAGAAGAGGAACAGAAATGAAAGGAAAAAAAATATATTAAAAAAAACAACCTAAATTAACTAATATGCAAACAAATACAACACACAATACAAGCAAGAATAGAAGGAAAAAGAAGCACTTATCTGTTAAGGCTCAGCAACAACCGACATTGGGCTGAACTATATTCATCCATTTTGGGGTCCAATGGACCTTAATCGGGGTGTTCTCAGTTGAGAACACCTAGATTAAGGTCTATTAGACCTCAATCTCCCATCGAATTAAACAGAGCCCTAATTTTGGATTTCTAGGGCTCTTGGAGCCGTTTTTGGGGCTCGGGGCTTTTGGGTTGGATTCGAACGAAACCAAAAGGTGGTGTGGAGATTAAGAAGGTCATGGAGGGATAGGGTGTGAGTTTGGGCTTGGTTGGAATGGGTTCGTGTTTTGCTCGAATCTTCAAATGAAGATTCGAGATGGTGCATGTTGATTTGAGGTAGACGGGTAAAGGATTCATGTTCAGGGGAGGACGGGGGATCTAGGGTGTTGTTTTCACGGCCGACGGCATTGTTGCCGCCGGCTTTCAGGCGATGGAGTGCAAAGGCGGCGCTAGGGTTTGGCTTGGGAGATATGGTCTCTGAGAGAGACGATAGTGAAGAGAGGGGGTGTTTGGATCGGGGGCGGGTCTGGGGAAAATTAACATATACTGGGGTGATTAGTTAATCCAGACCGTTAGATCCAATTAAATCGACGGTCTGAATTATTTTACTAAGGGAAGCGACACCGTATGGTGTATGTGGGTGCTGGATCGGTTAAAAGTAGGTGGGTCAGGTTGAACTATTTCGCCTGGGTAGCTCATCATGACCGTTGGATACGTGAGATCCAACGGCTGAAAGAAAATGCGATAAGAACGACGCCGTTTTGGCGTATCTGGGATCAGCCGGTTTGGGCTTACTTGTTGTGGAGAGCCTTTTGGGCCTGGCTTTTCCTTTAAAAACTAGCCCAATCCGTTTTTCTTTCTTCTTCTATTTGATTTTGTTTTCTTTATTTTACTTTCTAAATTAATTCAAACTAAATTTAAAAATCTTAAGTTAAATCATAGAACAAAATTAACATATCAATATTAATTAACCTCTAATATCAATTAAACACACACATTTAAATACCAAAAATAAAATAAAATCACACAATTGGACAATAAATGGTAAAAATGCAAAAATACATTATTTTTTGTTATTTTTCATTTTCGTATAACAAACTTAATTACTCTAAATTACAAACATGAATTTATATGCAAATGCAAACACATTTTTTTTTGTATTTTATATTAATTTAAATAAATAGAAATGCACACAAAAATGCAAATAATAAGAGAAAAATAACACAAAAATACCAAAAATTACGCACAACACAAAACTATTTATTTTTTTGAATTTTTTGGGAGTAATTCTTATGTAGGGCAAAAATCGCGTGCTCACAACTGCCCCTCTTTGCGCGGAAACATGAAGAGTTTTCGTGCAAAGATAAGTGAGCGGATACGAGCGATTTTTGCCCGTCTGAACACTCCGTATGAAGCATTTTTTTTTTGGAAAAGTTTGACCGAACCTTTGCTTCAAAAGGTCTCCTACATATCCCTGGCTAAAAGGGAATCAGGTCAATGTAGTTCGGGAAGTTTTGGTAGCTGGGACTACCATGACTCCTGTGATCTTGCTGTTACCGCTGTTGCTGCTGTTGCCACTGCTTAACTGATCTCCTTATTACATCGTGCTAAACGAAAAATAAGAAGCTAGACTAAGTTACAGTATTGCAAATTCTTATCTATCTTTTCAGCTTGATCTTGCCATGTTCCTTGCCATCCTGCTGGCTTTGATGTTTCTTCACATGCTTCTTCTCTTCTGACAATTGTTATTTCGGCCTATCTTGATTGCCGAACTCCGACCATTGGTCCTTTCCTTATGATCTTCGAACATTCTCCTTCGAAGTCTGAATCTATCTTTCCGATCCTTGTTGCCTTCCTTCCGATTATGAACTCGGATTCATGCTGGGGATTTCCTTTAAACTCTGTCACTTTCCGATTGTTCACTATCATTATCAAATCTTAGAAACTGAGATGCCGTTCTGCTTTTCTGGCGGGCTTCTGACTTTATCGACAAACTCTAATCATAAATCGCCATTCCATTCTTCAGGCGGGCACCTGATTTCAACAACAACTTCAAAATAATAACTTGCCACTCCGTTCTTCAGGCGGGCTCCCTGACTTCAACTACAACTTCAAAACTAAATCGCCACTCCATTCTTCAGGCGGGCTCCCTAACTTCAACTACAACTTCAAAACTAAATCGCCGCTCCATTCTTCAGGCGGGCTCCCCGACTTCAACTATAACTTCAAAAATAAATCGCCACTCCATTCTTCAGGCGAGCTCCCTGACTTCAACTTCAACTCCAAAAATAAATCGCCACTCCATTCTTCAGGCGGGCTCCCTGACTTCAACTACAACTTCAAAAATATCGCCACTCCATTCTTCAGGCGGGCACCCTGACTTCAACTACAACTTCCACACTAAATCGCCACTCCATTCTTCTTCCTTTGCTTCATGCACTACTTTCTTCTTCCTGCATCGCTTCTTAAACCATCATTTCTCCTAAATTACCTTGTTCTGGAACTGCTTTCTTCCCGGGTCTCGTTATTTTCCCTCCTGACTGCTGGTGATATCTTTAGAATTTGTTTACTTGCCTGTTGAGGATAATGATGTCGGGAAAAGTTTCCTTCATTCCCTCTCTTCCTTTGACTCATGCGCTTGAATCTGCGCTGGGAACTCTTGTTGTAATCCTCTGCTTTATGGTGGGTTACTGGTTTCAAGACCTGCAATGTAAAGACTGAAGACATGCCTCTTGTTATACAGGTAGGCACCTGTTTTTATTAGCAACTTTTGAATTTAAAATGCATTCTGGAAATAATTTATGAAATATGCATACGACAATGTAAAATAAAACAAACATAAAATATCCTATTCGAGGGCGGATAGTCCCATCGTATCCTATTCGAGGGCGGATACTCCCATCGTATTCTATTCGAGGGCGAATACTCCCATTATATCATATTCGAGGGCGGATACTCCCATCGTGTTCTATTCGAGGGTGAATACTCCCATCATATTCTATTCGAGGGCGAATACTCTCATCTTATTCTATTCGAGGGCGAATAGTCCCATCGTATCCTATTCGAGGGCGGATACTCCCATCGTATCCTATTCGAGGGCGGATACTCCCATTGTATCCTATTCGAGGGTGAATACTCCCATTGTATCCTATTCGAGGGCGCATACTCCCATTGTATCCTATTCGAGGGCGAATACTCCCATTGTATCCTATTCGAGGGCGAATACTCCCATTGTATCTTATTCGAGGGCGAATACTCCCATTGTATCCTATTCGAGGGCGAATACTCCCATTGTATCCTATTCGAGGGCGAATACTCCCATTGTATCCTATTCGAGGGCGAATACTCCCATTGTATCCTATTCGAGGGCGAATACTCCCATTGTATCCTATTCGAGGGCGAACACTCCCATTGTATCCTATTCGAGGGCGAATACTCCCATTGTATCCTATTTGAGGGCGAATACTCCCATTGTATCCTATTCGAGGGCGAACACTCCCATTGTATCCTATTCGAGGGCGAATACTCCCATTGTATCCTATTCGAGGACGGATACTCCCATTGTATCCTATTCGAGGGCGGATACTCCCATTGTATCCTATTTAAGGGCGGATACTCCCATCGTATTCTATTCGAGGGCGAATACTCCCATGATATCATTGTTTGAGAATGAACAAACCTGAGACGTCCTGTTCGAAGGTGGACAAACCTGAAACATCCTATTTGAAGGTGGACAAACTTGATACGTCATCTTGAATTGCCTTCCTCGTTTCTCCGAGAAAATTTTCAACAACGGCAGAAAATTTTCTGCCCCAGTATTGGTGTTCTTCCTTGTGGCATGACTTTCTGTTATCAATATCACTTTTTTTCCCTATTTCAAATCAAAGAAAATTTGTTAGTTCAAAACATTGTGAGCGGTTGTGCCGCTCCTGTAGGGTGGTTATTCCTTTTCCCCTTTCCCTCGCTCGGGGTTCCCAAAACTTGTTGGGGAATGATTTCATTTGCTGGAGATGATATTCCTGCTGGGGATGGGTTTTTCCATTTATCCCTTCTCCATTATGTGTTTCTCAACTTGCTGGGGGTTATTTTGTTGAAGATGGGCTTTCCTTTCTTCCTTTACCACTCTGTGTTGTCCGACCACCTCGGAACTTGCTGAAGATAACACTGCTGGTGGATTTTCATTTCCTCAAAATTGGTGTTTCACTCTTCCGAAGGTTGTTGGAGATGACATTGGTTTAAATATTGCTTCCCTTAAGGCCTTCTTTCTTCCTTTTTACCCAAGTGGGATTCGATTTCCAGAAAATTTTCAAAATGAAAAGAAAATTTTCTGCCCCAGTTTAATAATCTTCTTTGCACCATACTTCTCTGCCGTCAATGGCATTTCCTTGCCTTGCATAGTAATTGGAAAGTTGGTGGCAAGTTTTGAAGTCATTTCTCACTATGTTTTGACTAGACAGACTTTGACGGGGGAATTTTTGACAAAAGGAGAAAGATAAAAAGAAAGAACAAATAGAAGACAAGGGAGAACCGACTCTCTAACAAGAAACAACTATAAAAAACTTATCAAACGCGGATACCAACTCTACTGGTCATGACATGCACATATGGCCTATCCTCCGTCGTTAATTGCCTTTCACGATTTCTGTCTCGTGATTTCCATCCGATTATCACCTTTGTTCGACTTGTAATGCCCGAAGGGTTTTCACTTTCAAGCCTCTCTCATTTTGATTTTCTCTCAGCTTTCGTCGCCTTATGGTGCCTGTGAAGGTTTTCACCGGTAAGACTCTCTCATTTGTATTACTTTTAGCTGGGGATTGGGATGTCACTTCTAAGACTCTCTCGTGTTTCCTTTATGCTGGGAATCAGAGTCTTTTCTGTTGAGAATCAAAGTGTTATATTCTGATAGGACTCTCTCACTCGCCTGACGTGGCATCTTTTGAAGACTGATCAGAAGGTCTTTCTTTGGACTGTAATGTGGGATTTGGATAGGGCTAGAAAGAAAGGGTATTGAAGGCTCATAACAAAATCAATTTTGGGTTCAAAATTTACAACCTTCGGACCTAAATTTATTTATAATCAACACAATTTTTCTTTGCCCCAGTTTTTTACTTGGGGATTTTATTTCTTTATTTACACTATGACCGAGCTGTGAAGCGCCTACGTATCCTCTTTAAGGAATCAGGTCAAACGTAGTTCCCAATTCCTCTTTTTCAAGTTTCTTTTGTTTTTTCACACATTTTTCTTTTTCTTTATCTCTTTTTGTTGTTTTCTTTTTCTTTACTTTTTTCTTTATCCCTTTCTTCTCTTGCCTTTCAAACTTGTGTTTCTAGTCTTTGCAACTAATTCCGAATGAGGGGTATGAAAGAATTTAAAATAAGGCTCAAAGGGTTGACGATGGATAAAGTATTTGGATAGCAGAACAAAATGCCTTCGTCATTCCAATCTTCAAAATATGCCAAGTGTAAACAACACAATTAATATTCGTCATATCTTTAAAGCACCGTTGGGCAACACTCTCATTTTCATTATTATGAACGACCCCATGTCAATTTTGGCAGCTTGCCTTTAACGGTTTTCTTTTACTTGCCCCAGTTTCTCATGACTCGGGTTTCGAATAATCTCAAACCGTTCTTATTTCATTTAAATATCTCGATCACCTCCCAATGGTTTTGTGATTAACCTTTAAGATCAGGCCAGAACTATGCGCGCACGTCATGTCACTAGAGCTAACAGAAAATGAACTATAGGAAGGAGAGGACTAAATAACAGAAAATGTCTAGAAATAATATAAAATAGGTCATTGCATTAACCGATAAAACAACGACTCGAACAACCAAAAAACAAAACTGGGGTTACAACCCTTAGAATGAACCTAGACCCCTTTAGATGAGACACTATGATCAAAAGAAAAATACAAGGATAAAAGGTTTGAGCCACAAAACAACATTCGGATTACCATTCTGAAATAACTCGAACAAATAGAAATGACAACAAAATAAGCCACCACAAATGACTCTCCAATTGATAAGCCTGACATTTAGCCACGAATTTGATTATCAGAACCACTATGGCCTTCTCTCATTTCAGTCGGCAAATTCCCGAGTGGATTCTCATATTCCGTGTCATCGGGCATCACCGCCAGAAAGTGTGTATCATCAGGTGCAGGTAACGGATTCAGCGCGATATTCTGGGTGTCACCTGTTATGAATCACAATCAATCTTTCTTGGATCATCCTTTCTATTTCCCTTTTCAAATCCCGACAACTTTTCAAATCCCGACAATTCTTCATTTCTTCCCAGACTCCTTAGTTGATTGCAATACCTTTTCAAATGGGTTATGGGGTGTCCATGTCCATCGTACTTTTCAAATTTGGGAATCTTGAAACCAAGTGGCAAGTGGACATCGGGAAACAAGCATAGATCTTTGAAAGCAACACTCTTTTGACCTGCCAACCCGTGCGTGTTTTTCAACCGCTGTTCTAAGCATTTCAATCTTTGGGTTATTTCCTCCTGTACCATCTTTCGGGATCTTGCGTTGTCCGCTTGTCACAAACCAACCACCTTCTACTTACTTTACAATTCAAGACAAAACATGTTAGAATGGACTCAGCCAGTCCTTATCAATTTTTTTTTTCTTACTTCTCTTTTTTTTTTATATATATATATACATATACAGTTGTGGTCGAATCTTATGGAGATTGCCTACGTATCATGACCCCGCATGAATCGGACCGAGCGTAGTTCTTGCAAATTAATGCAAGAAATAAAGAGATGTTTATTTGATTTTTTTTTCTTTTTTTTTGAAGAAAGATTGTAAAAGCCGACTCCAACTACAAACTCTGATGAAAAACTTTCACACCTTGTGCCAGAGATTTCTACAAGAACAAGAATATTTTTAGCGCCAATTATGACTATTTCTACAAAATTAGCCATGTAATGACATACTTGACAAAGCGGCTATTTTTGCAAAATTTTATTTAAGAGACTACAAATTCAAAATTTTTCATCTTAGGGCCCATGGGGCATCGTTCAGCACCGACACAGGCCAACACAAGACTGAGAAAGTTTAAATGCCAAATGTGGCCATTTCAGCAAAACCATATGTTTTTTGTTCGTTTTGCAAAGTTGAGTGATGACTCAAACTTAATTTTGCGGATACGGCCTTTCAATATTTCCACGAGGGAATATTTCAAGGCTGTGCCCAAAAATCATTTACAAAGACTCAAAGTGGCTATTCTTGCAAAAATAGCCTTCCGGCGTCCTTTTGGGAAACATTCGGCTTATTTTAAACAAGAATAGCATCACCCGATTTATTGATAATAAAATCAAAAATTTGACACATTTTTTTTTGGTTATTTTTTACAAAAAGGGTGTGAACCCGAACTTGATTTTGCGGCTATGGCCTTGCAACACTTCCACAAGGAATATTTCAAGGCTATGCTCGTAAATTATCTAAAATGACTCAAAGCGGCTATTTTTGCAAAAACAGCCTTCCGGCGTCCTTTCAGAACATTCGGCTATTTCCAAAAACGGCATCACTTTGATTTTATTGACGAAACTAAACACACATTTTTTTTTGAATTTTTTTTTTAAAAAGGGGTGGTATCCCAAACTCTATTTTGAGGCTACGGCCTTTCAACATTTCCACATGGAATATTTCAAGGCTATTATTCAAAAAGAAAAAGAAAAGACTTCAAAGCGGCCATTTTTGCAAAAACAGCCTTTCGGTGTCCTTTCGGAACATTCGGCTATTTTCAAAAACAGCGTTACTTTGATTTTATTGAAAACTAAAACTTCGACATTTTTTTTTTAATTTTTTGAATGGGTGGTTGGACCCGATGAGGGTTGCCTACGTATCCCACCTAATGGGGAGAATCAAACCTGCGTAGTTCGGACAGATTAGTTGACCAATTATTTCAACAAAATTGTTCCACGTATTTTTCAAATTTTCTTTTCAAACCTTTAACACCGTTTCGTCGACATTAAAAAAAACAAACTATTTTGAAACTATTTTTTTTTAATCACACATTTTTTTTATTTTACAACAAACGTTTTTTTTTCTTTTTAAGTAAAAAAAACAAATTATTTTGAAACTATTTTTTTTCATTTTCCTCAATATTAAAAAAAACCGGTTAGCCTGCAAGTCTGAAGCAAATAAATGCGTAAAACAAGCAGGATGCAGCATGATGGTCTTTTCATTTCAGGTCACCTGTCCTAGACAGGCCCAACCCCTCTGTTGAGCCTCTCTAAGTCAATATGCACATGATGCAAATAAGCGTTCCTACTAGGGATCCGGTATGAAGTTTTGTTATACTAGGTTTAAAAACTTGGGTTTATTGTTCTAGACCTGGCTTACCCGAGCGGACAACTCGAGCCGAGGAGGAGGCAGCAACCCGGGAATACAGAAGCTTCCCCGGTTTTGCAACTTATCCAAACCTCGTTCTAAGGTGGGAATTAGACACTATACAGAAAAGAAGTCACACGAAGTGCACCCTTCTTCATGATTTAGAAGACTGAGAGAGGAGATTGGTTTCGGCACAATTTATATGTACAGTTCAAAAAATATCAAAGCGATAAAAATATCATTTTGCACATTTAAACCCAAGATAATAATAAACCAAATACAACAATTATTCAAAACTCGAGTTCTAAAACCCCTGATCCAGTGGTTCTGGGTTTATCATCTTTTTGGAAAAGGTGTCTAGACCGGCTTTAACTCGAGCGGACAACTCGAGCCGAGGAGTGTCAGTGCACCAGTAGCATGGCTTTCCGGCTTAATTGACAATGCTCCCCGCCTAAACAGGTGTGACTACAAATCCTTCACTGGGTGCCAAGCACCACAGCTATCTTGAGAAAAATGGGCTATGTCCAGCAAATGCCCGAGATTATATTTCAAAGAGACTCGGAAGAAGAAAATGGGTATCGGCACAATTTATATACAATTCACAAAATATCAAAGCAGTAAAAACAATATTTAGCACATTAATACAAACATATAATAAAATCAGATAATAAATAAGCCAAATACAACAATTATTCCATGCTCGAATTCATAAACCCTGAACCAGTGGTTCTGGGTTTGTTGTCCCCAGCAGAGTCGCCAGAGCTGTCACACCTCCTTTTTACGCGCACCCGCGAGGGCGCAAAGGAGTTTTTTCCAATTAAAGGACAATCAAAACGGAATTTATTTAATTAAGTCAGAGTCGCCACTTGGGAGGTTTATGGTGTCCCAAGTCACCAGTTGAATCCCGAATCGAGGAATAGAATGACTCTGTTTAACAGTCCGCGAACCAGAAATCCGGATAAAGAATTCTGTTAACCCGGGAGAAGGTGCTAGGCATTCCCGAATTCCGTGGTTCTAGCACGGTCGCTTAACTGTCATATTCGGCTTATTTATCTGATTTTTAACAGTTATGTACTTAATGCAAATTAATATCCCTTTACCGCTTTATTATTATTATTATTTACGAAAGAAAACGTCGCCTAAAAATATGTTTCGAATCACGTCACATGAAATGCACCCGGATCCTCGACACATTCTTATTCAACATTTTTGTATTTGGATTTGGGCCGCATGAAATGCACACCCGCATTTAAGAAGGTAGATTATTTATGATACGTGCCTAAAGCAACTACGCGCTTGCACTTGGCGGGGGCCTTGGAATTTAACTAAACAGCATGCCTCGAATTCTAAAAGGAAGTCATTCAACTAAATGAACTACGGATATTCATATTTAACTAATTAGGGATTAAATATCACAACTATGTCACGAAAATCGTACCCGTAACTATGACAAATTAATCGTGCGGGAAATACTTGCAAACTACTAACTCACTAATCTTTTTCTTTAAAAAAAACCAAATATGCTTTTCTCTCAAAATGTAAATCAAACCCCAAACATATTGTTCCAAAGCTCATTTTTAAGGCAAACTTACACTAAATGATAGCCAAATCTTTACTAATGAATTAAAACAATAACGGATTTGAAGCCAAGTTTCAAACAGAATCTTTAGCCATTTAACATTTAATTATTAACAACCTCCAATTATCACAAAATGGGATAAGTCAATGCATGGAAATTTCCAACATTCAATCAATGAATAAGCAATATTAAATATCAGCATACACGAAGAGCATACACGAGGAACAGTTGAATCTCTAATTATAAAACTAAACAGAAGAAGCTAACTCGGATCTGCCTCCAAATCTATCTATATAGTTTAATGAGTAATTAATACCTATCATCTAATTCAAATTATCAAAAAATACAGCATTATTCCTTAAGCTGGACTGATTTACCATTTCTACACTTCACTACAATTCATCACATTTCTCTCATAAAAATATGCATTCAAAGTTCAAAACATTCGATTGAATAGAGTCAAACATATATAAATAAAGCAAATCGACATATAGTATAAAAAAACAGAATGAATTTGAACATAAACTTCAGATCTTCATATATTTCCAAAACTTGAACTTGCCAACTACAATTTCTGGAATTTCGAAGATGTGTACCTGATATTAAGAAGCAAAGTATGAGGATCAGCAGTTATATACAACAGAAACCAGCAGCAAATTGTAATCGTGATTCACAGCCCAAGCAGGAGTATTTTAAAACAAAAGTCCACTTCTCCATAGCATATTTTCAACATAGAGATAACCCAAAAAATTGGCAGAATATCACAACACTAATCACTTCAAATATACGACTGAATCTTCAAACTACCAAGTATGAAATTTGAATACCCTCTTTTTCTAAGATTTTCTGTTGATTTTGTAGTTGTTTTTCTCCCCCTTAACTCTCTCTCCTTAAGCACTCCCTGTCCGTCCCTACAAATTTTCCCTGAAACTTTCTGTCTGTGTCTATCTCCCCCTGTCTGTCTCCTAAGAAACTCTCCAATCTCTAATCAACTCCCTTCAACCAAATCTCTCTGTATATCCTTAAACTTCAGGCTCCTCAATCCTAATGAACTCCCCAAATGTCTATGTCTGTCCCTGTTTTTAGAATTCTCCTTATGCTTAATCCCCTGTCTTAAAGAAACTCTCCAGTCTCTCCTCTTTTTCCAGCTCTCTCTGTCAGTGTTCAGTTTCTAACTCTCTCTATCTCCAAAACACCTCCCCTATGCCAGACTAATCCCTGTCTATTTAAAGACTAGAGTTAGTTCATTTTTTATTTCAAAACCCTCACTTTTCAGCCTGTATTATTCCCTCCATGTGCACAATTAATTCTTTTAAATCAACATCCCATGTGCTCTCTTCCTTTCCATCCCCTTTTTTATTCATTACCCCATGTTATCATGTTTCTCAGCCTTAAACCAACCCATTATTCCCTTTTCCACCATCCAACTTGATTTAATTTAAGATTATATTAGTACCTATAGACAGACCACTAACACCAAACCATTTTCAAACCCTTTTAAATCCCAAAACACCACTGAAAATTAACTGTTCTGCCCTAACTTTTAACAGTCAGTATACCCTCTAAATTTAACTAACACTAATTATTAACTACTAAACAACCACACAGCTATAACCAATTATCAACCCTATTCAACCAAATTCACACATGAGAACAAAGAAACCAAAATGGTATCAATTATGGCCTGGAGACAGCCTATGAAGAACATGGGATTTAAACCAAATGAACAAATTAAACTAAACACAATAGGTTCAATTCATCACAGCTTTAACGCATAAGACTAAAATGATAAATATACTGGAAAACGACTATGAACTACTATCATGTTTCTTTCAAATAAATCAACTGACGACACTTAATTAACTGATTATGTGAACTACAATAGGTAGCTAATAATCAATTAATCAAGGTATAACAGTCAGGCTCGAGGATTTCAGTGATTTTCAAGAGGGAATTTTAACATGAACTAGATTATTCTAACAGATTGAAATAAAACTCACGATAACAATCAAATAATCAATCAAACAGAAACGAGCGACCAAATGAAAGGTCTCAAGAAGAGGAACAGAAATGAAAGGAAAAAAAATATAGTAAAAAAAACAACCTAAATTAACTAATATGCAAACAAATACAACACATAATATAAGCAAGAATAGAAGGAAAAAGAAGCACTTATCTGTTAAGGCTCAGCAATAATCGACCATTGGGCTGAACTGGATTCATCCATTTTGGGGTCCAATGGACCTTAATCGGGGTGTTCTCAGTTGAGAACACCTAGATTAAGGTCTATTAGACCTCAATCTCCCATCGAATTAAACAGAGCCCTAATTTTGGATTTCTAGGGCTCTTGGAGCCGTTTTTGGGGCTCGGGGCTTTTGGGTTGGATTCGAACGGAACCAAAGGTGGTTTGGAGATTAAGAAGGTCATGGAGGGATAGGGTGTGAGTTTGGGCTTGGTTGGAATGGGTTCGTGTTTTGCTCGAATCTTCAAATGAAGATTCGAGATGGTGCATGTTGATTTGAGGTAGACGGGTAAAGGATTCATGTTCAGGGGAGGACGGGGGATCTAGGGTGTTGTTTTCACGGCCGACAGCATTGTTGCCGCCGGCTTTCAGGTGATGGAGTGCAAAGGCGGATCTAGGGTTTGGCTTGGGAGATATGGTCTCTGAGAGAGACGATAGTGAAGAGGGGGTGTTTGGATCGGGGGCGGGTCTGGGGAAAATTAACATATACTGGGGTGATTAGTTAATCCAGATCGTTAGATCCAATTAAATCGACGGTCTGGATTATTTTACTAAGGGAAGCGACACCGTATGGTGTATGTGGGTGCTGGATCGGTTAAAAGTAGGTGGGTCGGGTTGAACTATTTCGCCTGGGTAGCTCATCATGACCGTTGGATACGTGAGATCCAACGGCTGAAAGAAAATGGGATAAGAACGACGCCGTTTTGGCGTATCTGGGATCAGCCGGTTTGGGCTTACTTGTTGTGGAGCCTTTTGGGCCTGGCTTTTCCTTTAAAAACTAGCCCAATCCGTTTCTCTTTCTTCTTCTATTTGATTTTGTTTTCTTTATTTTACTTTCTAAATTAATTCAAACTAAATTTAAAAATCCTAAGTTAAATCATAGAACAAAATTAACATATCAATATTAATTAACCTCTAATATCAATTAAACACACATATTTAAATACCAAAAATAAAATAAAATCACACAATTGGACAATAAATGGTAAAAATACAAAAATACATTATTTTTTGTTATTTTTCATTTTCGTAAAACAAACTTAATTACTCTAAATTACAAATATGAATTTGTATGCAAATGCAAACACTTTTTTTTTGTATTTTATATTAATTTAAATAAATAGAAATGCACACAAAAATGCAAATAATAAGAGAAAAATAACACAAAAATCATAAAAATTATGCACAACACAAAACTATTTATTTTTTTGAATTTTTTGGGAGTAATTCTCATGTAGGGCAAAAATCACGTGCTCACACCTATGTGTGAGTTTGATGAATGGGTCGAGGAACAATGTCTCCAAGAAAGCTACAGATAACGAATGCTCAATCTTCATAATATGTGGTTAGGCCAAGCAGATCTAACAAGCCAACTCTATAAAACAATGGAAGAAATGAGGGAGGAGCTGAGGGAAGTAAAAGATAAAAAATGGAGCAGAATGGAATTTTGCAGCAATGAAGGAACAAAGAAAAAAATAAACAGGAAATTGCGGAGCTTAAGGCGAGAGTAAAAGAGTTAGAAGACGAAAAAGAACAATTGCTAGAACAATTTAAGTGGTTAGAGCACAGAATAAATGGAAGTCGGGACTAAACAATTCCTACTATATGTTTAGTTCATTTTTTAGGGTTGTCTTTCTGATTTACTCATGTTTAAGTGGCATTTCAGTTTAACTTTAAGTGGAAAAGTATGTTTGTGTTTGTGTTGTACAAATTTAAGTTTTAGTGGAATATTATGTTTGTGTTCGTGTTGTTCTATTTTAAGTTTCAGTGGCATTTAAGTACCTTTGTAGTTTACTTTGTTGTTTCTTTTGTCAAGTGCTTCTATTAGTTGTATTGTTTCTTTTATTAATGCTATGTGTGTAAGGTATGTGTTTGAGTAGTGCCATCTAAGTATAGATGTTAAAACGCAATAAATGTTATTATTCGCAATAGATGTTATTATTAGAAACGTAAAGCACTATTTACACAAGGCTATATACATAAGTAATTCAGTGAGTGCCGCATGATGTATGCTTCAGTGTTGTTGTTGGCCTAAGTCGCATCCCCTGTCGGTCGGGCACACTATCTGGATCATCATCGTCAATCCGCCTCTTTAAGGGAGGATGTACAGCGGCATCAACAACACAACTGGCAGGGTCGAATGAATAGGCCGTCGGGCTACCACCAACCTATAAAACAATAAGTAATGTTAGATAAAATAAGATAGATTTTTATTTTATAGCCCAGCTGCATGCTGCTGGAAGGGTCAGCTGGATGAGGCATATAACCCTGCTGCTCATCTCCAAAACCCCCAGCTCTGAACCCTGCAGGTGGGTCGACAGGTTCCTCAATGCCCCATTGTCGGCCACCTTGTCGTCGTCCCCTGCGACCCCTACCTGGTGCGCTAGCCCCTGCACGTGGGACTGGCCTACCCCTCGGGTACGCATTTGGAGCCGCATACTTAGGCTCACGCTCTAACCTGCGGCTATCCCTCGACTACAACAATGTCAAACGAGACATCTTAGCTATCTCCCGTCCAAAATCAACCAATCTAGGGTTGTCTTCATACTGCGGAATATCCTGTCCAGACTGGTAGATGCGGTGAAGCCAAATAGCATGTGAAATAATTCAATTAGTAATTAAATAACTCTATGCCACAATTATATGATATTAGTAAGTCAAAAAAATATACCAGTGACTCGTGCCTCCCGGCGACAGTCTGTAGCGGCCGTCAAGTACGTGGATGGGGTTCCCGGCATGCATTCGGGTATGACGTCTGTACCAGCCACCATACAGATAAATAGACCCCTCCTCATACACTGTAGGTGGTGGCGGGATGCACTCAGCTTGCTCCTCCCAATAACCTACCTATTGCTGCAGCCACCCAACATACTGTCGGCTCATGTTGGAACGGTCGTCCCGTTGATAGTGAGTAGCCTCCCTTCCGAGCTCCCTCAATACCGGCTGAGGACGACTAAACTGACGCAGCACACGCTTCATCGCATGATACTCAACAAAATCCCAAAATATCAATAGAACGGAGGTGCTCCATATCAGCCGGTCTGCTGAGCAAATAGCAAGTAGGTGGGCAAGCAAGTCATTGTTGTACGGCATCCAGATGAACTACAAGGAGTAACAAAAAATGAGTATGCAAAGTACAACTAGATTTAAAACAACCAACTTTAGGTACATATTTACCTGTCCATCCATCAACATATCTAATATGTCCCTAATAAGAGGGAGATTGTGGTGGGCATCTGCTCCTCGGCAGGCCCCCCGCCAGAGAATCCATCTAATAGCTAGCGGAGTCCTCTCCGGGTAGAAGTGCTGGTAGAGGTGGCTGCAACAGCATGATACGTTGCCACGCCCAAACCTAAGATCAAATGTTGATGTAAATTATGAGTCATTTCACAATATAGAATTTGGGGTTAATAAACAATGTATTCGGAAATATTTTGCACCTGAAGGAGTGGCAGAAAACCACCAATATCAACAGCTGGATCGATGCTAGCCCGGCACATGCTCCTATAGAGATACGCCAGAACTGTAGCTCCCCAACTGTAATGCTGCACCTGATCCAAGTCCTCGAGAAGGTGCAGAAGCTGCATCGTCATCTTGTTCCCTGACGTGTCGAGAAACAAGACGCACCTGAATAACATGAGTAGTGCCATCCGAGTGTAATGAAGAATCCACAAGTCATCTGTCTCGTGAGTAATATCCAGATGCAATTGCGCCATGAAATCTCTAATCACTGATAGTTACACGACTACCACCATGGTCGCCCGCCGGGTGCAAACCAGTCATCTCCCCCATCATATCCACCAACTGTGCGCGGGTCATCCCTCTCCACTGGTGGGGCAGTGTAAATGCGCGCCTCTCAATGCGCATTCCGTATAATACCTGCACATCCTGAAGAGTGATCGTAGCCTCTCCAGTAGGTAGGTGAAATGTATGAGTCTCTGGTCGTCACCGCTCTATCAAGGATGTGATGAGCGACCAGTCAAGCTGCATCCGTCCCAGCTCGAATATACTATACAAGCCCGTATGCTGTAGCAGCTCTACTACACGCGGGTGGAAGGAATGCTCCGTTATAAACTCCCATAAATCATCGGGCCTCCTAGGCGGATACTCTGAAGAGCTAGCTGGCCCTCCCAAACATATGATGGCCTATGGTCACCCTGCACTACTAATAACGGATCTGACGAAGGTCCACGGTGCGTAGGTGGAGGAAATGCCATGCCGTGTACTATAAATTAAAAAAAATTAATTATTTGTGTTAGTGTAATAAAATACATAATTAAGTATAATTTTACAAAATGAAGATAATGGTTGCGTAAAGGTTCTAGGCTTGATTTTTTACGTCCGGGACCACAAAATAATTCTTAATTATTATAAGTCTCAATTTCAATATTTATATAATTTTATTAACTTAATTAATCAAATTAAGTATAATTTTACAAATGGAAGATAATGGTTGTGTAAAGGTTCCAGGCTTGATTTTTGACGCCCGAAACCAAAAAATAATTCTTAATTATAATAAGTCTCAATTTTAATATTTATATAATTTTATTAACTTAATTAATTAAATTAAGTATAATTTTACAAATTGAAGATAATGGTTGTGTAAAGGTTCCAGCCTTGATTTTTGACGTCCGGGACCACAAAATAATTCTTAATTATTATAAGTCTCAATTTCAATATTTATATAATTTTATTAACTTAATTAATTAAATTAAGTATAATTTGAAAAATTGAAGATACTAGTTGTGTAAAGGTTCCAAGCGTGATTTTTGACGCCCGGGACCACAAAATAATTCTTAATTATTATAAGTCTCAATTTCAATATTTATATAATTTTATTAACTTAATTAATTAAATTAAGTATAATTTTACAAATAGAATATAATGGTTGTATAAGGTTCCAGGCTTGATTTTTGATGTCTGGGACCACATAATAATTTTAATTATTATAAGTCTCAATTTCAATATTTATATAATTTTATTAACTTAATTAATTAAATTAAGTATAATTTTATAAATGGAAGATAATGGTTGTGTAAAGGTTCCACGCTTGATTTTTGACGCCCGGGACCACATAATAATTCTTAATTACTATAAGTCTTAATTTTAATATTTTTATAATTTTATTAACTTAATTAATTAAATTAAGTATAATTTTACAAATTTAAGATAATAGTTGTGTAAAGGTTCCAGGCTTGATTTTTGACTCCTGGGACCACATAATAATTCTTAATTACTATAAGTCTTAATTTTAATATTTTATAATTTTATTAACTTAATTAATTAAATTAAGTATAATTTTACAAATTAAATATAAATTGTGTAAATGTTCCAGGCTTGCTTTTTGACGCCCGGGACCACATAATAATCTTAATTACTATAAGTCTCAATTTCAATATTTTTATAATTTTATTAACTTAATTAATTAAATTAAGTATAATGTTACAAATTGAAGATAATAGTTGTGTAAAGGTCCCATGCTTGATTTTTGACGCCCGGGACCGCATAATAATTCTTAATTGCTATAAGTCTCAATTTTAACATTTTTATTATTTTATTAACTTAATTAATTAAATTAAGTATAATTTTATAAATTGAAGATAATGGTTGTGTAAAGGTTTCAGGCTTGATTTTTGACGCCCGGGACCACAAAATAATTCTTAATTGTTATAAGTCTACACTTAAAGGCTCTACGTTAAAAGGTTCTACGCTAACATGGTATACAGTAACATATTAAATTAATACTAATATGGTATATATATCAACATGCTAAATTAATACTAACATGGTAAATTACTGCTAACATATACTAACAAGGTATATAAAATATATATCATAAATAAAATTAACACTAACATGGTATATAAAATTAAGACTAATATGGTTCCTAACTGCTATACATAAAATATGAGTTTCAACATAAAATAAATTGAAATACCTAGAATTATAGTTGTGATAGTGATTTTTTAGTCCGGAACCGTATCCAAAGTTGCCTTCGTGTGGGGCCTACGTGTGCTACTCTTCAAGGGGACGGGTGAGACCGCAAAAATTATTTTTTGCAAGAAAAACGAGAGAAAAAACGGGGTCGGGGGGCAGAAAGATTTTTTTATGTTGTTAATGGAGGTTCCCGATCTGTGAAGAAGAAGATTATAATATAATGGGGTATTTCGCAGTATAGAACTGTGAAATACAATTCGTAGTTCTTTATTGCGAATTGTATTTTGCAGTTCTTTACTGCGAAATACCCCACGTTTTTAAAAAAAAAATTAAATATACAATTCACAGTTTAATACTGTGAAATAGCTAATAAAGTATTTTTTTAAAAAAAATATTAAAACGTTAATTTTGTTATAAAAAATATTATTTAGGTTCCGGAACTCACTAAAACACCCTTTGCTTTGTTTTTTTGGAAAAATTTCACTCTAGAACAATTGAGCTCTATGTTTTTTAATTTTATAGCCCATATTTCAATTTACAATCAACTAACCCAAAAATAATATGCTAAGATTCAACCTTCAACTCTAATAGGTTCTCGGAATCACTATTTTACTTTTAAAATAGATTCCTCAAACTTTTAAATTAATTTTCGAATAGTAATTGTGACTCAACTACTAATTTAATAAACCAAATTTATTTGGATAGTAAAAATTAGATTTTTAACAAGCTTAAATATGTGGGTTTAAATTCCGATTTTGCTTTTATGAGAAATTTGGAGTGGGTGTCATTTAGACTTGTTAGAAATAGTATAAGGATGTTGTATATAAAATTTGAAGTCATTTAATGGAGATTTGGACTGGTTTTGAACAAAAATTACAACTAAAAATCGTGAAAGAAGATTGTCTACATGCGCTTGTATAAAGATGTATAAAAGTGTATAATGGGTGTTTATACACACATATACAATATTATACAAGATTATACATAATTATACAAAACTCTGACTCTGTCTTCTTTTTTGCATTTTTTTCTGAAATTTAACTTAAATCTTGCCCAAATCTACTCCAAATCACTTCCAATTTAAATTTTAAACTCTTTTTGATATTTTCAATCAATTGGAACAACATCCAATCCAAACAACTAACAAATTAAAAAAAAATTCAAAATCAAAGCTTTGAATGGTCTTCAATGGTGGACTTCTACTCTTCAATTTTCTTGTAATGCAAGCATGTGACATAAGAGGATAAGCAAAAAATACACGGCCACTTGAATTTAAACCTGTTAAACGAGCCGGGTTGGACCAGTTCCGGACCGGCCCAGACCGGTAGAAACCGGAACCGGCCCGGACCGGTAGAAAAGGGGCCAGGTGGGATGGGTTATCATGGGGTAGGGGTTTGTTCCGGGATATATTTTTGAACGGCTAACCGGAACCGGGTAGGCCCGGTCCGGCAAAACAGTACCCTTAATGGGTAATCCGGCCCGGCCCGGTTCAACGGTCGAATTTTTTTTTTTTTTTAAATTCAGATATATGGGGCCCACCCCAAACGGCTAGAATCAAAAAAATCCGTTGGCCAACGGATCTATTTAATTTTTGGCCATTTGTTTTTTAATTTTAACACATTTTTAATTTACAAATGTAGCCTTATGTAAATCTATAAATACCCCTCCCCCCCTCTTCATTTCTCACTCAAAATTCTCATCTCAAACTCAAATTCTCTCATTCACCTATTCTCTAATTATCTAGTTCAAGACTTCAACTTCAAGTCTTAATAATTTCTCATTTCATCTTCGAATTTATTTGGCTCATTTTTGTTGAATAATTAAAATTCAATTATAGTATTTTATCATTCGGGTTTTGAACTTCAAGTTGGAATATTGGCTTGACGTTTGTTCGTGGTAACATCGAAAATTCGGAATTGCATAACCAAGTGCTCTAATTCGGTGCACTCCCTCCAACTCTTTCTCTTATTAATATTTTAATTGCATATTTATTTTGAGCTTATTTATTCCTTAAATTTTACAATATGTTTAGTGCTCCTAAAAAAGCGTGTAGAAAAGTTACTGGTAGGGGGAGTAAAAGTAGAGGTAATTCTTCAGCATCTGGTAGTAATAGCCCAATATCTATTGTTCCCGAAACATCGCCTAATGAAAATATAGATTATGATCAATTACAAGAAGATTATGGAATAGAAGATAATGAAATAGGAATTAAAGAAGAGATATCTGCTACACCTACTAGTGCACCTAGTGCCGGGGTAGGTAGTGTTGGAGTTGGTACAAGGGGTGGTGGTCGTGGTACTAGTGGTAGACCACCTACGGCTCCGACGACTTATCGTAGAAAACAGAAGTAAGGTTTGGAATTTTTTTGAATTAATTGAAGGTTCTGATAGAGTGAGATGCAAAATTTGTAAAGATTCATTTAAACATTTGATTGGAGGAAATTTAGGGGGAACTGGAACGCTTAGTAGGCATATGAGAATTTCACACCCGATAGAATGGGGCCTAGATGGTGATGATAGTCAAACAACTATTAACCCTACTACCGGAGGGTTAGTAAAATATGATAAAATGAAGGATCGTGAGGAATTAGCGAAAATGATTGCTTTAGGTTGTCTACCTTTTTCGTTTGCTTCTTCGTCATATTATGTTACATATATTCAAAGAATATACAATCCATTATTTAAAGGTATACCTAGGAGTACTTGTAGAGCTGATATTTTCAGACTTCACGGACAATATCAAACATATTTACGTTATTTTTTTGAAAAACTTCCTTGTAGAGTATCTCTAACTTCTGATATTGGTCAAGCTGTTAATGGACGTGAATATATTACCTGTTACATGCCATTGGATAGATGATAATACTGTTATGCAAAAACGTATTATTGCTTTTAGATATGATGAAGATCAAAGTCATACCGCTGCATTTATAAGCAACACTATTTGTGAAGTTGTAGAATTTTATAATCTCAAACAAAAAATATTATGTATGTCTTTTGATAATGCTTCTAACAACACTGCCGCAATTTCAATATTAAAATTGCATTTGCAACAACCTGTTAATGAAATTTTTCATGTTAGGTGTGCATGTCATGTGTATAATTTAATTGTTAAAAGTGGCCTAGATTTATTTTCAACAGAGATTAGTCTTGTTAGAAGAGCAGTTGGTGTAATTCAAGGAAATAATAGACATTCTAGAATAAGGGAATTTAAAGATAAGTGTGTCCAACATAACCTTCAACCCCGATTCATGCCAGAAGAAATAGTTACTAGATGGAACTATACATATTTATTTTTAAAAGTTTGCTATAAATATAGATATCCAATAACTGAAGTTGCTAATGCACATTGTACGAATCCAAGTCGTATGTTAACAATTGATACTTGGGCGGTCATTAATGATGTTGTTAAATTTTTACATAAATTTTATACTGCTACTGTTGAGTTTTCTGGATCTTATTACCCTACTATTGCTATGGGTTTAGTACATATAGCGGAAATTTCTTTTCTACTCTTTGAATTTAAGAAAAAAGAAAAATATACGGCTGCTGTGACAAATATGCAAGACAAATTCAAAAAATATTTCTTTCCAATTCCTCCGATTTACATAATTGGTGTAGTTTTAAATCCTTCAATTAAAATGTCTGATTGTCATCAATTAATGAATGCTTTATATACTTATATGGAGATTGGGGAAACTGAAACCCCAAATTTATATACTTCTATGAAAAGTTTAAATGATTATTTACAGCAATTATATAATTATTATGCAAATGTAATTGATATAGCTACAGGTAATGTTAATAATTCTATTATGCAATGTAGCACTTCTGCTACATTGACTGAAGATGAAGGATTAGATGAAAGTTTTAATATTTTTTCTACTTTTTCTAACACTCAAACAAGTTGCAGGAACATTGACGAACTTCAATTCTATTTGCAAAAACAAAATGAGCCTCGCACAAAGGATTTTTCACCGTTGGGGTGGTGGCATGAAAATGGAAAGCAATTTTCTGTTCTCTACGCAATGGCTAGGGACGTGATGAATGTGCCAATTTCAACTGTTGCATCCGAGAGTGCATTTAGCCAAGCAAGACAACAACTTGGAGATACGCGTCACTCATTGGGAAGCAATGCTTTGGAAGTTTTAGTATGTATGAGAGATTGGATTAGATCGGAAAGAAGAAATCAATGACATGAAGATGTTGATCGCCCAGAAGACGAGGAACTTGGAGATATATTAACAAGTGATCACCCATCCGAATTAAATACTCCAGAAGAAGGTCAATCAGTTCATATTGATTATGATGAACTTAGCAGGGCAATGCAAAATATTTGAATTTACTTATTGTTATTTGTTCAAGTCTTAAAAGATGTAAACATTCAATTTGTAAGTTTCAAATTTGAGTTATGGAATATGAAATAAAAGAAGCACTTGCAATTTGCAGCAAGTGCAATTTTTCTCATATTCCTTCTATTCTTTAATTTATATTTTAAAGTAATACAAATTCTTAATATAACTTAAATTGAAACTTTAAATTTGAAATTCAAAGTTAAAGTGTTAAATTGAAACTTTAACATTTTAATTTTGAAATTCAAACTTAAAATTTTAAATTGAAACTTTAACAATTTAAGTTTGAATGTCAAATTTAAAGTTTCAAACTTAAATTCTTAAATTGGAACTTTAATTTTGAAAGCAAACTTAAAGTTTTAAATTAAAACTATTATGTAGAAATTCAAACTTAAAGTCTTAAATTGAAATTTGAAACTTTAATTTTTAAATTTCAATTTCAAACTTAAAGTCTTAAATTGAAACTAAATCATCTAACTTATTTTTGAAATACAAACTTAAAGTCTTACATTGAAACTTTATAAGTGCACAAGTATCATTTACTTTGTGTTCTTTAAATAAATTACAATAGTTATACAAAATTACAAAAAAAAAAAAAAAAACGTTAAACCCGGCCCGGCCGACCCCTTTAACCCGTAACCCGTACGGGTCAATTTTTACCCGAAAAACCCCAACCCGTTATACCCGTTAAGGGAGAGCCCGGAACCGGCCCGGTAAGGAACCCGTACAGGTTAAAAAAAATTGGACCCGGCCCGGCCCGGCCCACCCCACCCGTTAAACACCTATACTTGAATTATATGTAGAAGATGTGAGAAAAAAAGAGAAAAAGCAATGGTTATGAGAATAAAGAATTAACTCCATAGGTTTTAGAAGCCATGATTGTAAGAACACAAATTTTGAATTTGCAAGTACTTTCAAAATATGTATAATATGGACTAGGTGAAGTAAAACTTAAAAATATGAGTCATTTTTTGTTATTATGTGAAGTCATGTGTATTTTCTTGTAATTCTTTTTTTTTTTGGCTAAAGAATGTTTGCTTATGTTTCTTGATTCAGTTAAAAATTATTCCCGGGTAATTAAAAGGATTATTCCATTATTTGTTGGCAGAAGCGAGTGTTTCTGTTCTGCTAGGAAGTATGATTTGTATGAATCATCACGAATCCTAAGTGAGTATATGAAAATGGGAAGAGTTAATGATGCAGATAAGCTGTTTGAGAAAATGCCTGAAAAGAATGTAGGTCAATCATGGTGCATGGTTATTCTAAAAATGGGCTACACAAAAAATCAGTTGAATGTTTCCATTCAATGAGAAATATTGGTTTACCGCCGAATTCATTCACCATTGTAGGTGTTCTTGTAGGGGTCTCAGAATTGAGGGACTTAATACTTGGTCAATCAGTTCATGGACTGATAGTGAAGTTAGGGTGGGAAGATAATTCATTTGTGGGCACTTCCCTTCTTGAAGTTTATGCAAAATGTGGAAATATCAGTGACTGCACAAAGATCTTTGAGAACTTAAAAAGTCAAGGACTTGTTCCATGGAATGTAATGATCAGTGCATTTGTACATAATGAACTCTTTGAAGAGGCTTTCTTGTTATTTAATAGGTCTCGGAAGTCTGGTTTATTTCCTGATCCGATGACAGCATTGCCATTGATACAGAGCTGTGTGGTTATGGAATCTAAATGTCTTTGTGAATCGGTTCATGCTATGGTTTTAAATTTGGTCTTGTGTCTCATGTACAGGTCAACAATTCACTTCTTTTTGTGTACTCAAGTTTGATGGAGTTACCTGCTGTTTGGGAAATTTTCAATACAATGGAAGAGAGAGATGTTATCAGTTGGTCAACAGTGATGAGTTTACTGGTTCACCTTGAATATGCTTTGGACGCTATAAAGCTGTTCTTCCATATGAGAGATTCAGGGAATGAGTATGACAAGCTCATCCTAATGAATCTGATTTCAGCTTGTGGAACTTTAGGGAACTTGAAGATGGGAAAATCTGTTCATGCTCAAGTAATAACTCATGGTTTTGGATCAGATATTCCTCTACTTAATACAATGATTACTATGTAAGCAATGTGTTATATGTGAGGACTTGAATTCTTCAAAAACTGTTTTCTGTCGATAAAAAATTTAGAGTATGGTATCGTGGACATCTATCATTTCTGGACTTCTGCATAATGGAAGGCCAAAAGAGGCACCGGATATGTTCATTCGTGTTAGAATTGAAGAAAACGTCATCACTGATTCAGTTGTTCTGGTTACTGCACTAACTGCTGTTAGTGAAATGGTTGCTTTAGAACTCTGCATGCAGCTTCATTGCCATACCATAAAAGTTGGGCTTACAAATTATACAAGTATTCAGAACTGTCTCATATCAACCTACTCAAAGTGTGGAGATGTGGAACTTGCAAACAATGTTTTCATGCAAATGGTATCTCTTCGCAATATTGTATCATGGAATGCTATTATAAACGGGTATGGTATCAATGGCCACGGAGAAACTGCTCTCTCCCTTTTCTATGAGTTCAGAAAGACGGGAGGAATACCTGATAGTGCTACTTACTTGAGGATTTTGAGTGCTTGTAGTCATTCAGGATTGTTTAGTGATGGTTTGTTGATTTTCAGTCAAATGATAGAAGAAAATAGAATCAGAGTGAGTGCAGAACATTATAGCTGTGTAGGTAATTTGATTGCCCGGGCAGGTTGTTTGCCTGATGTATGTAAGTTCAAGGATGGAGAAGGTAAGGCTATTTGGAGGGCTATATTAAATGGATGTGTGCATCATGGTGATTTAAGATTAGCAGAATTTGCCGCGAAAAAGTTTGATGAGCTGATACAAAAAGATTCTGGTCAGCTTGTGTTGCTCTCAAATCTTTATGCATCGGTTGGGAGATTTCAGGATGCAGAAGCCTTAAGGTTGAGCATGGGAACCGAGAAATTGATTAAAGATCCAGGATTCAGCATTCTCACTGGAAATCTATAGCACGTTGGTCGAATCCAAATCAGGTCATCTAAATTCTCATGACTGAACAAAATTATGCAACTTCAGATCATGAGAAGCTGTTGTAACCAGCTTTCAGAGGCAAAAAGGATTAAACTTTGATAGCAAATCTGTTAAAAAAGTGATGCTTTCCAAAGAGAATAATAGGGTAAACAAAAAAGGACAACAAGCACATAAAAAATCTGAACTATGAATTCCTATAAAATTAAACTTGAGAGATGAGTAAACAAAAAACAACAGTAATATCCAGATAAAAACAGGTGATGCAATATTTGCTTCAAAACAAAGTCTTAAGGCACAGCCTACTGAATACTTCAAAATTAGAAGAATCTGTTATCAGTAAAGCTCCTAATAACACCAATTGTTCTTATGCTCTTCTCTTACTCTTCGCCTTCAGTTTTTTCCCAAGCTTAGTACTCTTGTTCCTCTTTCCATCTTGCAAAGACAACTTACTTTTCTTTTGTTGCTCAGCTTTTCTCAGTTTCTTCGCCTTCTTCTCCCCGGTGGGTTATAGGTATCTTGGTCTCCTTAGATGGTCTTGGGCAATACTCACCTCATAAGCTAGCTTTTGGGGTTTAGTTAGGCCAAAGGTCCATGTGTTTAGTTGTGTCCCACATCGGTGGGTTATGGGTATTTTGGTTTCCATATAGTCTTGGGCAATCCTCATCTCACAAGCTATCTTTTGAGTTTGAGTTAGGCCAAGGTTCATTCTTATCACCTTCTCAATTTTGCCCTTTTTTACTTTACTAAATCTATTATCCTCACTCTCATCAATGTCATCATCGCTGCTTTCCTCTTCTGCATTACTACCAATAACATCATCATCTCTTCCCAATCCATCTACTATACCAGTGTCAGAAGTCCATTTACCTAACTTCATGAATCCTCCCTTTATTCTTCTTTCACTTCTTCTCCTTTTTTTTGATTTTGCACCGGGTGTTCGAGTCTCTTCGAGCCCCGACTAATCCCGGAGGTGCACAGGCCCTCGGCAAGGAGTTTCCCGCAAGTGCACCGCGGTTAATTCAGGTTTTACCCAGTCCGATGGCCCTCATAAATTGTTTGCACCCAGTGAGTTTCGAACTTGAGACCTTGAAAGGAAGCAAACCCCAAAGCTCAAGTCAATTGCCACCAAGCCTTCTTCTCCTTAACCTCAACTAAACCACCATTACTCACTTCTTTGCCTCTCTCCTCAACCTTCTTTCTCCTTAAACCCCTGAATCTTGAATTTGATATCTGGCTTTCTCCTTAAACCTCTGAATCTTGAGTTTGATATCTGGCACGCTTGATACAAAGGCAATGCCAAAGAATCACAAAGCCTCAAATGCAAGCTTCTCACGCCACCCCATTGTTGATTGTCAAAAGTCCCACATCGGTGAGTGACAATTTGGGTTGAGAATTTTTTCCTATAAAAGGAGGCCTAATGTTTAGGATTTAAACAAATTTCTCATTGACCTTCTTATCTTCTTAAAACATTTATATCTTCTCTCTTCAGTATTATTTCACTTGTATTTTTGGAGTGAAATAAAATATTAGTTGTGTCCGAGGAAATAGACAAAATTGGCCGAACATCGTAAATTCTGATGTTCCTTTTATTGTTGCTTTATTGTCTTATTTATTATTTGGTGGTTGTCATAATTTTTGGTATAGTAATTGTGACTCATTCACACTATATACATTTTGCTTCCGCAACAATTGATATAAGAGCCAAGGTATTGTCTAAGTATGCTCCGCGGTTGCATCATAGTCTGATCTTCCACATCAGAAAAGATTTATCTTGGTAACCGAGTCAAGGTTCTGTCTCAGTATGGTTTGTGGTTGCAGCTTAGTGTGATCTTCCACACAAAAAAGAAAATAATTTTGTTTTGTGTCGTCAGCTATTAAATAATATTTGTGTCTAAGATGAGAGACAATAAACAAGAAGAATCTACATCAAGCGTCAACAATACGTCATCATTAACATCTTCGCTTATGTCAAATACGAAATTTGAGGTAAAAACTTTTGACGGGTCTGGACATTTTGGGATGTGGTAAGGCGATGTTCTAGATGTCCTTTTTCAACAAGGAATCTTGCCATTGAAGAAAAAAGACTAGATGTTATTGGAGAAGGAGATTGGAGAATTATTAATCGTGTTGCTTGCAGTACCATTCGATCCTACCTTGCTAGAGAGCATATACACAAAAGAAACTTCTGCAGTAAATTATGGAAAACACTGGAGGATAAATTTTGAATAATAATAGTCAAAATAAATTGTACATGAAGAAGAAACTATTTCGTTTCACTTATGTTCCTGGTACCACCATGAATGGACATATCATCAATTTCAATAAGTTGGTCGCAAATTTACAAAATATGGATGCAACTTTTGATGATGGTGACTTGGCATTGATGTTATTAGGGTCACTTTCTGATGAGTACGGGCACCTTGAAACTACTCAACTCCATGAGAATGACAAAATTTCTCTCGCAGAAGTTTGTTCGGCTTTGTACAGCTATGAATAAAGAAATAGATAAAAAATAGAAGGGCGGAGAAGGAGAAGCAATTGTTGTGAGGGGTCATCCTCAAAATCAAACGAGGACAAGGAAAGGAAGATAATCAAGATCTAGACCCAGCAAAGATGAACGTGTCTTTTGTCAATAAAAGAGGCACTAAAAGAAAGACTGTCCGAAGTTAAAGAATAAGGCCAAGAAAGGCCATTTTGGATTCAAATATAGCTGAGTGTGATGATTTAGACTTCTCATTAGTTATAACAGTGGGATTAACATCATCAGACATATAGTTGATGGACTCGTCTTGTAGCTATCATATGTGTTCCATCAGGGACTGGTTCGTGGATTTTCAAGAAAGAGAATATGGAGTCATCCACACAGCGGACAACAACCATCTTACCTCATATGACATTGGTTCAATACGATTAAGGAACTATGATGGAATGATCAGAACATTAACAGATGTTTGATATATATCGGATTTGAAGAAGAATGTAATCTCTATGGGAGCCATAAAATCAAAAGGGTTCATTGCAGAAAATGTAGTAATGAGAGTATGCTTCAGTGCACTAGTGGTAATGAAGGCCAATCGAAAAAACACTAACATGTACTATTATAGCGGTAGTACAATTAATGGGACAACGACAGTGACATCCAGTGACGACAAAAATGCAGAAAAAATTGGGCTATGGCACATGCGCTTGGGACATGCTAGAGGAGAATCCTTGAAAACTCTATTAGATCAAGGGTTGTTAAAAGGAGTAAAGACTAGCAACTTGGAGTTTTGCGAGTATCGTGTCAAAGGGAAACAAACAAAGGTTAAATTTGGGATAGCGATCCATAATATTAAAGGCATTTTAGATTATGTACACTCTGATGTTTGGGGTCCTTCCAAAATACCTTCATTGGGTAGGAAGCACTATTTTGTAACCTTTGTTGATGATTTTTTCTGAAGAGTGTGTGTGTATAGGATGAAGAGCAAAGATGAAGTGTTGGGAATTTTTCTCAAATGGAAGACGATGGTGGAGAATCAAACAGGCAGGAGGATCAAGTGTATTCACATAGATAATGGAGGTGAATACAAAAATGATCATTTCAATAAGGTCTGTGACAATGATGGCATCGTCCGACACTTCACTGTCATACATACACCACTGACGTGGCAAGACACGTGGAATATTCAAAAGGTTAGTATTTAGAAAGAGGACACGAGGAGACAAATTAGACACGGGATGAAATTCAGCTACGAGCCCCGTATCCGTTCAAAGTGGGTTAGAACGTGATTCTAAAGTTAAAGGGTACCAAGAGCAAACAGATACGAGTTTCGTATCTATTCAAGACATTCAGAGACAACGGGTCAGGAGAGCATTTAAAGCATGGATCTGGAGGAAGAAAGGAGTCCAAATTCAGTCATTAAATACCCGATACATTGAAGAATTAGCATTTAATAAGAATGATTGTGTAACGACCCATTTAATGTCATTTATTACTCATAATTATGTCATTAAAACATAGGTTTTATTTTTCTGCATAGAGTTAGCTATAAAAGAAGGAAGTTGTACCAATTGTGGACACGATCAACTGTTGAAAGCCTACTGAAATACAATTTTACTTTACTGTTCATTCTGATTATTGAAAGCCTATTATATTTTTCGGTCTCTTGATTATCAGTAACCCGATTTTTCTATTATTTGCTAGTTTTAATGAAAGTTCTATATTTTGGTTAAACAAATTGGTTCCGTTACCGGGAATATGATAAACAATCCTTTCTAAAGCTTACATACTTTACTTGTGGTTAACATTATGTCAAACAACATCAACGCCAACAACAACAACAGCAACAATGTTGTCAAAAACCATATCCCTCACGTTCAAGGGGATTTGAACAATGTTAGCGTAGTTCCTTCTCCTCCAGCCTCTCATGGAGATACTCTTGCAACAAACACATTATTTCCAAATAGGACATTGAATGTCATCAATGGAGGAGAGGATATTTACAAAGTAACATACACCGCTTCAAATAAAATTTCTAAAGTGGTAATTATACACAGGAAACAAGTACGCCAAACCTTAGATGATGAAAGTATGATTTTTGATGATACGGACACAGAAGGAATGATTACTACTCACAATGATGCACTTGTTATATCATTACTCGTGCATGATACTAATGTGAAGCGTGTTTTAATTGATGTTGGTAGTTCTGTCAACGTCATTTTACTAAGAGTGTTGCAGAAAATACAAGTTGAAGATAGGATGATTCCCAAAGCACATATGTTATCAGGCTTTGATAATACAAACGTGATAACGATAGGTGAAGTAATTTTAACAACTTATGTTGTAGGTGTTGTTAAAGAAACTAAATTTCAGGTAGTGAATATGGAAATGGCTTATAACTTAATCATGGGGAGACCATGGATTCATGATATGGATGATGTTCCATCAACTTTACATCAAGTCATCAAGTTTCCCTCGCCTTGGGGAATATGTCAAATTCGAAGAGATCAACAAACAGCCAGGAGCATCAATGTTGTGGCAAGTACGAGTACCGTAGGAACGGTTGGAGGCAGCAACAAACAAATTTCAACTGAAAAAATAGATTTAGACTCGAGACTTGATGTTATTCAGGAACCCGAGGAAAATGAAAATATCAAGACAACAATAGAAGAGCTCGAAGCAGTAATTTTATTTGAACAATGGCCTGAATGAAAAATCTTTGTGGGAGCCAACTTAAGTTCCGCCATGCGAGGTATGTTAATTGAATTTTTAAAAGCTAACGCAGATTGTTTTGCTTGGTCCCATGCTAATATGATAGGAATACCACCTGATGTGATGATTCACAAATTCAACGCGGATCCATTTTTTGCTCCAATCAAGCAGAAGAAAGGAAAGTAAGGAGCCTTCAAAAATCAAGTAATTCAAGATGAGGTTCAGAAATTATTACAAATTGGATCAATCCGCGAGGTAACGTATCCTGATTGGTTAGCCAATACGGTGGTCGTACCTAAGAAAAATAGTACGTGGCGAGTTTGCGTAGATTATACTGATCTAAATAAAGCTTGCCCAAAAAATTCTTTCCCCTTACCACATATAGATCAAATGATAGATGCAACTGCAGGTCACGAGCTCTTAAGTTTTTTAGATGCATATTCGGGGTACAACCAAATTAAAATGTACCCCGATGATGAAAAAAAGACTTCTTTCATCACTGACCGAGGGACATACTGTTATGAAGTAATGCCCTTTGGTCTAAAAAATACTGGTGCAACCTATCAAAGGTTAGTTACTAAAATATTTCAGGAATATCTAGAAAAAACAATGGAAGTATATATAGATGATATGCTTGTCAAAACCCAAAATTCGGCTGATCACATTTCTCATTTATCTGTCACGTTTGAAATCTTGCGTAAGTACAATATGAAGCTTAACCTAGAAAAATGCGCTCTTGGTGTATCCTCAAGTAAATTTTTAGGTTTTCTTGTTTCTAACCATGGTATTGAGGTGAATCCTTCGAAGATTAAAGAAATTGAAGAAATACCCGATATCCTTACAAATAAAAAGGAGGTTCAACGATTGACTGGAAGAATCGCGGCCCTAGGGAGATTTATTTCTAAATCTTCTGAAAAATGTTTTAAATTTTTCTCGGCACTTAAGAAACAGGGTCATTTCGAATGGAATGAAGATTTCCAACGAGCTCTTAAGGATTTGAAAACTTATTTGTCAAACCCTCCTCTATTGGCAAAGCCAAAAGAAGGTGAGAAGTTACTTATTTATTTGGCAGTTTCAGAGGTAGCGGTAAGTGTTGTCTTAGTTCGTGAAGACCATGGTAAACAATCTCCTATCTATTATGTAAGTATGACTTTATTAGATGCGGGAAAAAGGTATCCACAGTTGGAAAAGTTAGCATTAGCTTTAATTATGGCATCCAGGAAATTAAGGCCTTATTTTCAGTGTCATCCTATTGTTGTAGTTACAGCTTTTCCCCTACGAAGTATTCTAAATAAGCATGAACTGTCGGGTAGATTAGAAAAATGGGATATATAATTAAGAGAGTGTGAAATAAGTTATCAACCTAGAACCGCTATCAAATCCCAAGTACTTGCGGATTTCATAGCTGATTTTAGTCAGGGGATATATTTAGAGGCAGAAAAAGAGTTACAAGTTTTTAATGGTGCAAATCTAGGGATTTGGACATTGTTTGCTGATGGTTCATCTAATGTAAAGGGGGCAGACTTAGGAATCGTTCTAATACCACCCATGGTAGAAATAATTATCCTATGTCATTTATGTTTTACCTACTTTCGAGACAGATGTAAACTTTTCGTTCAGACCATTATTTGTAGTAATCGTAGTCTGTTCGTGTAACGACCCGACCGGTCGTTTTAGTAAATTACGCCACAATCCCCAATTTAATTGTTCCCCTAAGTTCATTTCTGCTATTGTGATTTGCCGGGAGAGTCGGTTCTGAAATTTGGAGTATTTTGGGACACTTAGTCCCTAAATGAGAGCTTTAAAGCTAGAAAATGGTCCGTAGCCGGAACAGTGTTAAGACGATCTTGGAACGGAAATCCGATGGTTCCATTAGCTCCGTTGGGTGATTTCGGGGTTGGGAGCGCGTTCGGAATGTATTTTGGAGGTCCGTAGCTCAATTAGGCTTGAAATGCCGAAGGTTGAAATTTTGGCGAATCCAAACGATAGGTGAGATTTTGATCCGGGGGTCGGAATGGAATTCCGACAATTTCTGTAGCTTCGTTATGTGATTTTGGATATGTCCGCAAATTTTCAGGTCATTCGGACGTCGTTTGGTCGGGTTTTGGATCGAATGTGTAATTCGGAAAGTTTTAAGAAATTTAGGCTTGAATTCGATGTGAATTATGGGTTTTGATGTTGTTAGACGTGTTTTTATGATTGGAATAAGTTCGTATCATGTTTTGGAGTAGGTTGGTGGTTTTCATTGGGGTCCCGGGGGCCTCGGGATGAATTCGGGGGTCCAAACGGACCATTTTGGTGCCAATTGCACTGCTGGTTCTGCTGCAATATTGCAGAGAATTTTTGTGCTTCGCGATCGCGAAGCTGCTCATGCGATCGCGTAGGAGGAAATTATTGGGCTCTGCGATCGCGAGGGGGAGTCTGCGATCGCGTAGGGTGAATTTGGGAAGCTCTGCGATCGCGAGGTTGAGTCTGCGATCGCGTAGGGTAGCGGAGTGAGAACTTTCCAGCTTTGCCTTGGCTTCGCAAATTCGAACAAAAGTTCGCAAATGCGAACTTCCCGACCTTAGCTTATTTTTCAAACTCCGTAAATTGGTCGGGGTTCGCAAATGCGAACACGGAGACCTGTAAAACACGATTTCCACCTTCATTCTTCACATTTCACAACCCAAAAACACCCATTTGCGATTCTTCACGGATTCCTTCTTCTTCAAAATAATTGTAAGTCACTTTTTACTTAATTCTTTCAATTCTTAACATCATTATACATGTTTTTCAATAGAAATCAAAGGTTTTCATGGTAGAATTTCTTGTTTTTGGTAGAATATAGGGTTTTTCATAAGTTGGGAAATTGGACCTCGAATTGAGGTCCAATTTTGAAACAAATCATATACTTGAACTCGTGGGGGGATGGGTAATCGGATTTTGGTCCGAACCCCGAGTTCCGACCATGTGGGCCCGGGGTCAAAATTCACTATTCCGGGCAGAATGTTGTAAAAGTTGTAATTGGCCTTAGGAATTAGTTTGTTGAGTAGTATTGATGATATTAATTCAATTGTGTATAGATACGATTGGATTGGAGCCAAATTTGAAAGGAAAAGGCATTGCCACGGATTGAATTGTTCGTAAACATTGAGGTAAGTGGCTTGTCTAACCTCGTGTGGGGGACTTTCACCCCTAGGATATTATGTGATACTTTAAATGCCTTGTACGCGAGGTGACGGGCGTGTACATGCGCTGGTTGTTGAACACGTACTTTACTTAAAATGTTCAATGAGTGATATTCCTGTTGTTAGCTGTTAAATTCGATATTTCTACCCGGTAGTAGTTAGAAAAGCATGATTAGGTAGTATTTAACTGTCTAGTTGCCTAATTGTCTTACTTGAGTTTTCTCGGTAATCGCTGGCGTTGTTTATCGGCGAAGTTATAGTTAAGCATATTATACTTCTTTCTGTGTATTCCTTTACTTGCTGTGTTTGTGGACTGCGGGTTCGATTCCCAGAGATCCTGAGATTTATTGAAATGTGGACTGTGAGTTCGATTCCCGGATCCTGTGTTATTGGTAGGGACTACGGGTTCGATTCCCGAGATCCTAAGTTATTGGTAGGGACTGTGGGTTCGATTCCCGGAGATCCCGAGTTATTGAGATATTATTGAGACATGGGCTGCGGGTTCGATTCCCGGAGACCCATGGGTACTGCCAATGGGACTGTGGGTTCAATTCCCACAGGTCCGGGACTTGTTTTTATTGAGTTGGTTACTTGTTGTTAGCTTAATTATAGACAGTTGCAGTAATCATCTTATTGTTGTTATTTCGGAAATTATTATCATTTAAACTATTTATTATCGTTATCATCATTATATTAATATTTCTCAGTAGGGCCCTGACCTTCCTCGTCACTACTCCATCGAGGTTAGGCTTGGCACTTAGTGAGTACCGCCGTGGTGTACTCATGCTACTCTTCTGCACACTTTTGTTGTGCAGATCCAGGTACATCAGAGCAGGCTCGTACTAGGTGATTCTGCAGCTTTCTGGGAAACTTCGAGGTATGATCCGCTACGTCCGCGGATCCGGAGGCTTCCCTTCTATTCTAGTATTACTAGTTGACATTTTCTTCATTTCGTTGTTAGATACTCTTTACACATAGAGCCACAGTTGTATTTCTCTTTTAGTCTATGTTACCGTGGGGTTCCGGATCTTGGTAGTGTTTTATTCATTGTGTGATGGATGTATGTGCCAAGCGGCACGGATTACATATCTTTTTATGCTATTTTTCTGCTGTTTCTTATTTAAGTGTTTATAACTTGTATATTCCGCAACGTGTTAGGCTTACCTAGTCGTGAGGACTGGGTGCCATCACGACATGTTCACGATTGGTGAACTAGGGTCGTGACAAGTTGGTATCAGAGCTCTAGGTTCATAGGAGTCACGGGACACGGACCGGTTACTTAGAGTCTCGCTGATCGATACGGAGACGTCTGTATTTATCTACGAGAGGCTATGTAACTGTTTAGGAAACTCTTCAATTCTTTGAATTCCTTATCGTGCGTCATTTATTCAGTTGAAGCCTATGTCATATGTTCTTTTGTATCCACTCGTGTATTGAAATTGCGCACTCGGTATCAAGTATGCACCGACGGTTCATGACGCTGCAGAGAGATCTCAAGGGAGAGGATGAGGACGCGCCCGAGGTGCAGCCACAGCACCCGCGCGTGCTGCCGCTGAGGTGCCACAGGTGGATCAGGTTGGAGCGCAGGCACCTGGTACACCGACAACAGCTGCTACTACTCCATCACTCCAGGAGACCCTGGCCCAGTTCATGAGTATGTATACCACTTTGGCTCATGCAGGGTTGCTTCCTCTCACTGCAGCTACATCACAGGCCGGGGGAGGGGCCCAGACTCCCGTAGCTGTTACACCTGAGCAGCGAGTGCCAGTGGGATAGGTTCCAGAGATTATGGTTATGCCTTCTACCGCCCCAGCACAGCCCGGAGGTGAGCCAGCTGCCTCTGAGGACGAGCAACGTAGATTGGAGAGGTTCAAGAAATATGACCCTCCAGTGTTCAGTGGTTTGGCTTCAGATGATGCATTGGGTTTTCTGGAGGAGTGTCATCGTATTCTCCGTACTATAGGGATTGTGGAGACCAGCGGGGTTTCCTTTACGGCTTTTTAGTTTCGTGGGGCCGCTTATGATTGGTGGCGCACGTATGAGTTGGATAGTTCGGAGGAGTCTGCTTTATTAACCTGGACGCAGTTTTCAGATCTGTTTTTGAGGGAGTTTGTTCCCCAGAGCCTTAGGGATTCTTGGCGCTCGGATTTTGAGCGATTGCGACAGGGCTCCATGTCAGTATCGGAGTATGCTATCAGTTTCACCCGCCTAGCCAGGCATGCACCGGCTTTGGTAGCCACGGTTCGGGAGAAAGTGCGGAGATTTATTGAGGGCCTTGTTCCGCCTATCCGATCCAGCATGGCCAGAGAGCTTGAGACAGATATATCTTATCAGCAGGCAGTTAGCATTGCCAAGAGGATCGAGAGTATGCTCCCTAGAGAGCGGAGAGAGAGAGAGGCCGAGAGGTCTCGTGAGTCGGGCCATTTCTCTGGTGCCCGCACTTCATCAGCCGGTCGTTTTGGCAGGGGTTATTCCGGCCGACCAGTTCATTCAGCATTGCTCGCAGCCGGTAGTACTCCAGGTCTTCCAGCACCTCAGGAGCCTTATTATGCTCCCCCAGTTTCCAGTGCACCTCCTACGCGGGGTCCTTCCAGGGGTCAGACTAGTGGGGGTGAGGCCGGTCAGTCACAGCCACCGCGTCCTCCCAGAGCTTGTTTTGAGTGCGGGGATACTCGCCACCTGGTTAGGGAGTGCCCCAGGCGCAGGAGAGGAGCCCCTCATCAGTCTTTGCAGCATCAACGTGGTTCTCAGGGCCAGCAGGACATCATTCCAGCTCCAGCTGCCACTCCACCTGCCCAGCCAGCCAGGGGCGGGGATCAGGGTTGCAGGGGCCGCCCTCGAGAGAGAGGACATGCCAGATTCTATGCTATTCCTGATCGCGCTACAGCTGTTGCATCTGACTCTGTTATCACAAGTATTATTCTGGTTAGTCACAGGGAGGCATCGGTTCTATTCAACCCTAGTTCCACTTTTTCATATGTGTCCTCTTATTTTGCTTCTCATCTGGGTGTGCCTCAGGATTCTTTGAGTGCCCCCATTTATGTTTCCACTCCGGTGGGAGATTCTTTGGCTGTGGACCGTGTGTATCGGTCGTGTTTGATTACCATTTGTGGCTTGAGACCAGAGCGGATCTATTGTTGCTTGGGATGGTCGATTTTGATATTATTCCGGGCATGGACTGGTTGTCTCCCCATTATGCTATTCTTGATTGTCACGCCAAGACCGTGATGCTGGCTATGCCAGGCATTCCACGTATTGAGTGGAGTGGTACTCTAGATCACACCCCTAGCCGTGTTATATCCTTTCTTAGAGCTTAGCGTATGGTTGAGAAGAGGTGTGCTGCTTATCTAGCTTATGTGCGGGATGTCAGTATTGACACTCCTTCTATTGATTCCGTTCCAGTGGTACGTGATTTCACTGATGTAATTCCAGTTGATCTCCCGGGCATGCCGCCCGACAGAGATATTGATTTTGCTATTGATTTGTTGCCGTGCACTCAGCCCATTTCTATTCCACCGTACCGTATGGCTCCTCCTGAGTTGAAGGAGTTGAAGGATCAGTTGCAGGAGTTATTGGGTAAGGGTTTCATTCGACCCAGTGTTTCGCTTTAGGGTGCTCCTCTGTATTGTTTGTGAAGAAAAAGGATGGTTCTATGCGTATGTGTATTGACTATCGTCGGCTGAACAAGGTTACAATGAAGAACCGGTATCCTTTACCCCGTATTTATGATTTATTTGACCAGCTACGAGGCGCACGGGTGTTTTCTAAGATTAATTTTCGCTCTGGGTATCACCAGCTGAAGATTCGGGAGCCAGATATCCCGAAGACTGCCTTCAGGACCCGGTATGGTCACTATGAGTTCCTCGTGATGTCTTTTGGGCTGACTAATGCCCCAGCAGCCTTTATGCATTTGATGCACAGTGTGTTCAGACCTTATCTGGACTCGTTCGTGATTGTCTTCATCGATGATATTCTAGTATATTCCCGGAGCCGGGAAGAGCACGAGCAACATTTGAGGATAGTGCTTCAGATTCTGAGGGAGAAGCAGCTTTATGCCAAGTTCTCTAAATGTGAATTCTGGTTGAGTTCGGTGGCATTTTTGGGCCACGTGGTGTCGAGTGATGGTATTCGAGTAGATCCGAGGAAGGTGGAGGCCGTGCAGAGTTGGCCCAGACCCTCCTCCGCTACTGAGATTCGCAGTTTCCTTGGTTTGGCGGGCTATTACCGTCGTTTCGTAGAGGGGTTCTCTTCGATTGCAGCACCTATGACCAGATTGACCCAAAAGGGTGCCCCTTTCCAGTGGACAAACGAGTGTGAGGCGAGCTTTCAGAAGCTCAAGACAGCTTTGACTTCGGCCCCTATATTGATGTTGCCTACAGGTTCGGGGTCCTATACTGTATATTGTGATGCCTCACGAGTTGAACTCGGTGCGGTATTGATGCAGGACGGTAGGGTGATTGCCTACGCGTCGAGACAGCTGAAGGTGCATGAGAAGAATTACCCTGTTCATGATTTGGAGCTAGCCGCCATTGTTCACGCCTTGAAAATTTGGCGTCATTATTTATATGGGGTTCCTTGTGAGATCTACACTGATCACCGGAGCTTGCAGCACTTGCTTAAGCAGAAGGACCTGAATATGCATTAGAGGAGATGGTTGGAGCTATCGAAGGACTATGATATTACTATTCTCTATCATCCGGGCAAGGCTAATGTAGTTGCCGATACCTTGAGTCATCGAGCAGAGAGTTTGGGGAGTTTGGCATATCTACCAGCTTCGGAGAGGCCTATGGCGATGAATGTACAGGCTTTGGCCAGGCAGTTTGTTAGACTGGATCTTTCGGAGCCCAGCCGGGTTCTAGCTTGTGTGGTTTCTCGGTCTTCTCTATTTGACCGCATCAGGGAGCGTCAGTTCGACGACCCTCATTTGCTTGTCCTTCAGGATATAGTTCGGCGTGGTGATGCTCGAGATGTTACCATCGGGGATGATGGAGTTATGAGGATGCAGGGCCGTATCTGTGTGCCCAATGTAGATGATCTTCGAGAGCTGATTCTAGCAGAGGCCCATAGCTCGCGGTATTCCATCCATCCAGGAGCCGCGAAGATGTATCAGTACTTGAAACAGCATTACCGGTGGAGGCGGATGAAGAGGGATATAGTTGATTATGTTTCTAGATGCCTCAACTGCCAGCAGGTGAAGTATGAGCATCAGCGTCCGGGTGGATTGATGCAGCAGATTGAGATTCCCGAGTGGAAATGGGAGCGCATTACCATGGACTTTGTATCTGGACTTCCACGGACGGTTAGGAAGTTTGATTCCATTTGGGTCATTGTGGATCGGCTGACCAAGTCCGCCCATTTTATACCGGTGAGCACTACATATTCATCGGAGCGACTAGCGGAGATCTATATCAGGGAGGTAGTTCGGCTGCATGGTATTCCAGTTTCCATCATTTCAGATAGAGGCACTCAGTTCACTTCACGGTTCTGGAGAGCCGTACAGTAGGAGTTAGGTACTCGGGTGGAGCTGAGCACAGCATTTCACCCCCAGACTGATGGGCAGTCCGAGCGCACTATTCGGATTTTGGAGGATATGCTCCGTGCGTGCGTGATTGAGTTTGGAGGTTCATGGGATCACTTCTTGCCACCTGGCGGAGTTTGCTTATAACAACAGCTACCAGTCTAGTATTCGGATGGCACCGTACGAGGCCCTATATGGTAGGAGGTGCAGGTCTCCCGTGGGTTGGTTTGAGCCGGGCGAGGCCAGGTTGCTAGGTACTGATATGGTTCAGGAGGCTATGGACAAGGTCGAGGTGATTCAGGACAGACTTCGTGCAGCCCAGTCTAGACAGAAGAGTTATGCGGACAAGAAAGTTCGTGATGTAGCTTTTATGGTTGGCGAGCGGGTTCTACTTCGAGTCTCGCCCATGAAGGGCGTTATGAGGTTTGGGAAGAAAGGGAAGCTCTGAGTCCTAGATTTATTGGCCCTTTTGAGATTTTGAGGCGTGTTGGGGAGGTTGCTTATGAGTTGGCCTTACCTCTCAGCCTAGCCGGAGTTCACCCCGTATTTCGTGTCTCCATGCTCCGGAGATACCATGGTGACCCGTCGCATGTGTTGGATTTCACATCTGTTCAACTAGACAAGGATCTGTCTTATGTTGAGGAGCCAGTAGCCATTCTAGACAGGCAGGTCAGAAAGCTAAGGTCAAAGAACATCGCTTCGATAAAGGTTCAGTGGCGGGGTCAGCCGGTCGAGGAGGCGACTTGGGAGACCGAGCAGGATATATGCACAGCCAGTACCCTCATCTTTTCACTACTCCGGGTATGTTTTCTATGCTCGTTCGAGGATGAACGAATCTTTAAGTGTGGGAAGATGTAACGACCCGACCGGTCATTTTAGAAAATTACGCCCCAATCCCTAATTTAACTGTTCCCCTAAGTTCATTTCTGCTATTGTGGTTTGCCGGGAGAGTCGGTTCTGAAATTTGGAGTATTTTGGGACACTTAGTCCCTAAATGAGAGCTTTAAAGCTAGAAAATGGTCCGTAGCCGGAACAGTGTTAAGACGATCTCGGAACGGAAATCCAATGGTTCCATTAGCTCCGTTGGGTGATTTCGGGGTTGGGAGCACGTTCGGAATGTATTTTGGAGGTCCTTAGCTCAATTAGGCTTGAAATGCCGAAGGTTGAAATTTTGGCAAATCCGAACGATAGGTGAGATTTTGATCCGGGGGTCGGAATGGAATTCCGACAATTTCTGTAGCTTCGTTATGTGATTTTGGATATGTCCGCAAATTTTCAGGTCATTCGGACGACGTTTGGTCGGGTTTTAGATCGAATGTGCAATTCGGAAAGTTTTAAGAAATTTAGGCTTGAATTCGATGTGAATTATTGATTTTTGATGTTATTTTGGCGATTTGATCGCGCGAGCAAGTTCGTATGATGTTTTTAAGTCGGTGTGCATATTTGGTTTGGAGCCCCGAGGGCTCGGGTGAACTTTGGATAGGCCACGAGATCAATTTCTCATGTTAGAAGTTGCTGTCTGCAACTGGTCTGCAGAGTTCGCAAATGCGAACTCCCCACTATTCTGCAGAGTTCGCAAATGCGAACAATAGTTCGCAAATGCGAACTCCCCCTATTGTGCCTCAGTTCGCAAATGCGAACAATAGTTCGCAAATGCGAACTTGACCCTTCTGTGCTTGTGTTCGCAAATGCGAGCTACAGTTCGCAAATGCGAACTGGCCACTATTCTGCCTGGGTTCGCAAATGCGAACAATAGTTCGCAAATGCGAACTTTCCATCCTTAGCTTATTTTTCAAACTCCAGAAATTGGTCGGGGTTCGCAATTGCGAACCTATGTTCGCAAATGCGAACACGGAGACCTGTAAATCACGATTTCCAGCTTCATTCTTCACATTTCACAACCCAAAAACACCCATTTGCGATTCTTCACGGATTCCTTCTTCTTCAAAACAATTGTAAGTCACTTTTTACTTAATTCTTTCAATTCTTAACATCATTATACATGTTTTTCAATAGAAATCAAAGGTTTTCATGGTAGAATTTCTTGTTTTTGGTAGAATATAGGGTTTTTTATAAGTTGGGAAATTGGACCTCGAATTGAGGTCCGATTTTGAAACAAATCATATACTTGAACTCGTGGGGGGATGGGTAACCGGATTTTGGTCCGAACCCCGAGTTCCGACCATGTGGGCCGGGGTCGAAATTCACTATTCCGGGCAGAATGTTGTAAAAGTTGTAATTGGCCTTAGGAATTAGTTTGTTGAGTAGTATTGATGATATTAATTTAATTGTGTATAGATACGATTGGATTGGAGCCAAATTTGAAAGGAAAAGGCATTGCCACGGATTGAATTGTTCGTAAACATTGAGGTAAGTGGCTTGTCTAACTTCGTGTGGGGGACTTTCACCCCTAGGATATTATGTGATACTTTAAATGCCTTGTACGCGAGGTGACGGGCGTGTACATGCGCTGGTTGTTGAACACGTACTTTACTTAACATGTTCAATGAGTGATATTCCTGTTGTTAGCTGTTAAATTCGATATTTCTACCCGGTAGCAGTTAGAAAAGCATGATTAGGTAGTATTTAACTGTCTAGTTGCCTAATTGTCTTACTTGAGTTTTCTTGGTAATCGCCGGCGCTGTTTATCGGCGAAGTTATAGTTAAGCATATTACACTTCTTTCTGTGTATTCCTTTACTTGCTGTGTTGTGGACTGCGAGTTCGATTCCCGGAGATCCTGAGATTTATTGAGATGTGGACTACGGGTTCGATTCCCGAGATCCTGAGATATTGGTAGGGACTACGGGTTCGATTCCCGGAGATCCTACTGTTATTGAGATGTGGACTGCGGGTTCGATTCCCGGAGATCCTGAGATTTTATTGAGACATGGGCTGCGAGTTCGATTCCCGGAGACCCAGGGGTATTGCTAATGGGACTGTGGGTTCAATTCCCACAGGTCCTGGACTTGTTTATTGAGTTTGTTACTTATTGTTAGCTAAATTGTAGACGGTTGCAGTAATCATTTTATTGTTGTTATTGCGGAAATTATTATCATTTAAACTGTTTATTATTGTTATCATCATTATATTATTGTTTCTCAGTAGGGCCCTGACCTTCCTCGTCACTACTCCATCGAGGTTAGGCTTGACACTTACTGAGTACCGCCGTGGTGTACTCATGCTACTCTTCTACACACTTTTATTGTGCAGATCCAGGTACATCAGAGCAGGCTCGTGCTAGGTGATTCCGCAGCTTTCTGGGAGACTTCGAGGTATGATACTGCTACGTCCGCGGATCTGGAGGCTTCCCTTCTATTCTAGTAGTACTAGTTGGCATTTTTCCTTCATCTCGTTGATAGATACTCTTTACACATAGAGCCACAGTTGTATATTCTCTTTTAGTCTGTGTTACCGTGGGATTTCGGATCTTGGTAGTGTTTTATTCATTGTGTGACGGATGTATGTGCCAAGCGGCACGGATTACATATCTTTTTATGCTATTTTTCCGCTGTTTCTTATTTAAGTGTTTATAACTTGTATATTCCGCAACGTGCCCGACACCTTTGGTTTGGTTTGGTAACGGAAAAAGCCGAACCAACCCGGCCTATGTACACCCTTAATTAAAAGTGATTCCCAGCTGGTAGTGAATCAAGTACTGGGGACTTATGTAGCCAGAGAAACTAGAATGCAGGAATACCTTGAGAAGGTGCAAGAATTAATAAGACAATTTGAGACTTGGAAGATAATGCAGATTCCAAGGGATGAACATGCAGAAGCTGATGCTTTGTCCAACCTCGCATCCGTGGCAGATATAGCAGATGATGCAAATGCTTCGGTTAGAAATTTATTCCATTCCACTCTCGAACTTGATACGAACGAGGTAAATTTTAATCATTTGACATAGGATTGGAGGAATGAAATTATTGTTTTTTTGCAGTATGGAACCGTACCTAATGATAAAACAAAGGCTCATGCATTACGAAAGAAAGCTGCCCGTTATTGTTTACACCAAGGAAATCTTTATCGAATGATGTTCGGAGATCCTTTAGCAATGTGACTCGGTCCTTCACAAATGGAGTATGTAATGAGGGAAATACATGAAGGACATTGTGGAAATCATGCGGGAGGCAGATCATTGGTAAAAACATTGATATGATCCGGATATTATTGGCCTAAAATGGAGGAGGAAGCAAATGATTTCGTATCGAAATGTGATAAATGTTAGAGGTACGGAAATAATATGCATAGGCCGGCTGAATTACTGCATCCAGTCATAGCTCCGTGGCCCTTCATGAAGTGGGGAATGGATATCGTAGGTCCACTGCCTCAGGCAAAAGGACAGGTAAAGTTTCTACTCGTACTTACAAACTATTTCACTAAATGGGTGGAAGCAGGGGCATTTAAACTGGTACGAGAGAAATAAGTTAAAGATTTTATTTGGAGGAATATAATATGCCGCTTTGGGGTTCCAAAGGAAATCGTGTGTGATAATGGTCCGCAATTCATAGGAGCACAAATTACTGAATTCTTTCAAAGCTGGCAAATCAAAAGAATAACATCGACACCATATCATCCGGTGGGCAATGGACAAGGGGAATCCACGAACAAGATAATCATCAATAATTTGAAGAAGAGGCTACAGGATTGAAAAGGCAATTGGCCTGAAGTTCTACCAGCTATGTTGTGGGCTTATCGAACAACTACGAATACAAGCACGGGCGAAACACCATTTTTGATGGTGTATGGTGCAGAAGCTCTGATTCCAGTTGAAATAGGGGAACCAAGTATAAGATATGATCAAGCAACGGAGGATTCGAACAATGAAGAGTTACGAATTAATCTAGATCTAGTTGAAGGAAGGAGAGAAGCAACATTGATAAGAATGGCAGCTCAAAAACAAGTGATTGAACGGTACTATAACCGGAAAGCACGTCTCAGGTTCTTTAAAGCTGGGGACTTCGTGCTCAAAAAGGTATTTCAATCTACGAAGGCTGCTAATTTCGGAAAGTTAAGTCCAACATGGGAAGGGCCATATAGAATTCGTAATGTTACGGGAAAAGGTGCGTATGAGCTAGAAACT
>JASVEL010013385.1:0-20044 GCA_032618575.1 Nicotiana noctiflora
ATGATTTCGTATCGAAATGTGATAAATGTCAAAGGTACGGAAACAATATGCATGGGCCGACTGAATTACTGCATCCAGTCATAGCTCTGTGGCCCTTCATGAAGTGGGGAATGGATATCGTAGGTCCACTGCCTCAGGCAAAAGGACAGGTAAAGTTTCTACTCGTACTTACAAACTATTTCACTAAATGGGTGGAAGCAGGGGCATTTAAACTGGTACGAGAGAAATAAGTTAAAGATTTTATTTGGAGGAATATAATATGCCGCTTTGGGGTTCCAAAGGAAATCGTGTGTGATAATGGTCCGCAATTCGTAGGAGAACAAATTACTGAATTCTTTCAAAGCTAGAAAATCAAAAGAATAACATCGACACCATATCATCCGGTGGGTAATGGACAAGCAGAATCCACGAACAAGATAATCATCAATAATTTGAAGAAGAGGTTACAGGATTCAAAAGGCTATTGGCCTGAAGTTCTACCGGCTATGTTGTGGGCTTATCGAACAACTACAAAAACAATCACGGGCGAAACACCATTTTCGATAGTTTATGGTGCAGAAGCTGTGATTCCAGTTGAAATAGGGGAACCAAGTATAAGATATCATCAAGCAACGGAGGATTCGAACAATGAAGAGTTACGAATTAATCTAGATCTAGTTGAAGGGAGGAGAGAAGCAGCATTGATAAGAATGGCAGCTCAAAAACAAGTGATTGAACGGTATTATAACCGGAAAGCACGTCTCAGGTTCTTTAAAACTGGGGACTTCGTGCTCAAAAAGGTATTTCAATCTACAGAGGCTGCTAATTCAGGAAAGTTAAGTCCAACATGGGAAGGGCCATATAAAATTCGTAGTGTTGCGGGAAAAGGTGCATATGAGCTAGAAACTATGGACGGAAAAATTCTACCTTCATATTGGAATGCTGTATATTTAAAAAGATATTACTTCTAAGGGGGTAGACATGTTCAGGTATTTTCATGTCAAATTATTTCTCTTTTAAATTATTAAGATTTTACTAACAATTTTAGATGCTAGGCAAAAACCCTAACCCGTGTCAAATGGTGAAACACAACCTGAATGGCGAAGTGGAATACCCTTAAATTCTAAGCCTAGGGTTATATCAATCTGATGGAAGTACATACGGGTAGGAAGTCTTCATCTAAAATTGTACCTTCGAGTCCCGCATATTTTCTGTTTCAGGAAAGGACCAACATAAGAGCAATAGCCAAGTGTTCAAGGTTTCATTTCTTTAACGCTCAAACACTTGGGGGACTATACAATATATATAGCCTCGTGCAGAAAAATAGTCGCAGACTCACAAAGGAAAAGAGATACGGACGCAAGTTCGTAAAGGAAAAGAGATAAGGGAGTTCAAGAAAAAACGGATCAAACTCAGCTACAAAAATGCCATATATCAAGATTCTGCTGTAAATAGCTATGTAAAAAAACATTTTTCAATGTTGTAAACACTTTCCAAACCCTTTCTAAATATATAAAGATAGGGATATGGTTATGTGCTAAAACATATTGTAAAAGAAAACCTCGTATATTTTATATTAAGAAATTGGTTGAACAAAAAACAGTTACGAGGAAGTTATAGACGTATCGCAACACATGTATTATTCAAAAATTTGCTCAATTTCATTAATAAAAACTTGTTCAAGTTATTATACAAAAAACATGTGCTTCCTATTTTCTTTCATCGTATTATAACACCATTATGAAGTTGAGACGTCTTCTTCATTAAGTGTCAATATATAAAAAGGGCTCTCTTTTTATAATCCTCATGTTGATAAGTCCATGAGTTGAATCATAAAGCATTTTCGAAATATAAGAATGCAAAACTATTCTATAAGTCCTAAACACGAAAATAGGCAAGAATGGAATACAAAGAGGTATTAGTTAACCTCTAGAATATAAGAGACTAAAGGAAAAATAAAATTGAGTCATTCAAATATAATTGTCTTTAAAGGAAATACCCCATTATGAGAACTGGGGACTTCATCATAAAAATCCTTTAAACAAGGATCATACCACCAAATTTAAAAAAAAACAACAACAAAAGACTTTTCTTTTTCAACTAGTCACAGAGGGAGTTGGGATGTCAGAGGTTGTACCAGGAGCAGGAGCAGCTTCACCCTCAGATACTTGAATCATTACTCCGGTTTCTTCACTAGTAGCTTCACAATCCACCGGATTTATACCCTCAGGAGTTCCACACATTGGAGAGGAAATGTCAATGGGTTGCTCAGGAGTGCCAATAGGTTGGTTACTCTTCTCTATCACATCTAAGACTTTGGCTAGTTCGGATTGTAGGTTAAAATTTTCTTGGGTAGCCTCTAATAATGCATCTCGACGTGATCTAAGAAAAGCCCAGTTGACCTCATAATTAAAATTCTCTCCAAGATAATTATACTCCTTCTCCAAGGTTTCATAATCCTTTTCCAATTTAGCAAGAGAGTTTTTCATTGATTGTTGCTCAGTTAGTTGGGAGTCGAGAGAAGTTTTGAGTGCAATGTTAGAACTTTCCAAAGCATGAACTTTATCTGAAGAAGTTTTCAAGTCAACCCGAGCTTGTTTCAAGTTCTGCTCCAACTCTCTGGCATAATCCTCTTTTCTATTCATAAACTCTTTAAGTCCCTTGATTTATTCATTTGCCTTTAACAAATACTCGTTTAAGGTGTCTTTATCCTTTTTGACCTAACTTAATATGGCCTGAGAGACCCCTAAGTCAGCAGATAAAGTGCGATTTTGTCGTTCCAAATGAGCTTTGTCATCTCGAAGCTCATCCATATTCATCAAGGCATTTTCATATAGCTCCTTCCAATTTTGAGCTTCAAATTGGGCTTCTTCAATGGCTTTTGAGGATTCCTGAGCCTTTCTTTCTAAAAATGTGATCCTCCCCATTAGCTCAGTACCAATCAAATTAGCCTACAAATATAAGATACAATAATAAACACCTACGGTGAAAGGAAAGTAATTATTCAATTTTTTAGAAAAAATATTTACCTTTAAAGTTGAATGAACTATGTTAAGCAGCTATGGCTGTCCATCTTTTTCTTCTCTATATCTTCATCAAAGGCTCAAGCCATACATCAGCACTACCAGTCTTCCTCAAATGGCTATGAGTGGCAGGAACTTCAAATGTGACTTTTCTCATAGTCATACTGCTGCTACTCGGGCCAGTTTCCGAACGCATTAAAGAGGAAGAAGGGGCAGTGGAAAGAGGAGTAGTAGAAGAGGAAAAAATGGTAGAAGGTACGGAAGCTGGAATGGGAACAGACACGGGAATCAGAGATGATACTGGAATAGAAGCATTCACTAAAAGAGAAGGAGCAAAAGAAATCAAGGTGGGATCAAAAACACTTATGGGTGGTGATGATGTGAAAGAGATATGAGGAACAGGAATCGAGGAAGATAAGGGAATTTCATTCAGAACAGGACCTCCCTCTCCACTTTCAAGATTGTCAATAGAAAGACAGTGAGTAGGCTCACTAAAATCTATTGGAGCAGCCTCTTTATCAATCAAGACGGGCTCGGCAGGTGAGGCACGAGCGGGAGCATCTTTAATCTCATTCTCGCGTCTCCTTATTTTTGACCTGGGCAGTAACGAGGTACCTTCCTCTTCTTCAGTATTAGCATCAACTGCCAATATTTTTCTCTTTGCTGCTATCAAAGTCTTAGCCTTGTCTAAGTCAAGAAAAGTATTGGTAGCAGTGTGCATAGCTAAAGCTACGTTAGGTACCATTCCTTTATTGCCAAACCCTAATGTAAAAGAAGGGGGGAAAAACGAATTCAATTATATTAAAAATTGGATTTCCAACTATACGCATTTAAAAGTAGAAACATACATACTGTGTGTTTTCACTTTCCAATTGTGAAGAGAGGAAATAGACTTCCAAGTCCTTTCCTCCCTGGGAGCCACCTTCAAAATTGATTCTACCCAACCACGGAAGTCGGGAATAGGCTCCACATCTCCCATGGTTGCTACAAAAACCAAGAAAATGGGATGATATCAAAGAGAAAATCAAAATCTCTAAAAATAGGAGTAAAATAAAAATGACTAGAAGCTTACCTGCAAAATTCCACTTCTCATGGAAGGGAATATTTGTCTCGCCCGGTAAATCCATTATGCGAATAACAATGTAACGTAGGTACCATCCACGATCATTAACATCATCAAGGTTTACTAAAACCTTTTTACTCCTTGCGGTTAAGGTAAAGAAACCATGACGCATCAAATTGGGATGGTATAAGTGAATGAGATGGGCAAAGGTAAAATCAACTTTGGCTTTCGAAGACAGAAATCTCAAACAAGCCACCGACCTCCATACTAATGGGCCGACTTGACCTAAGCAAATGTTGAAGAAACGACAAAAATCAAGGATAACTGGGTCTACAGCAGGCTTTAACCCCCAAGTAAAATGGTAGGTGTAAATAAAGGAATACCCATTTCTAAAGGAAGAAATCCTTTGATTAATGGTAGGAATTGACAAGCGAAGATTTTCCTTCCAATAATAATCTTTTCTAATGGATGGAATTGAGAGTTCAGTTATGAGGGAAGGATAAGCATCAAGCTTCTCTAATTTTTCAACTTGCTTTAAAAGAAATGTTCTATCACCCACAAAGGATAGATCATTCTAAACAATGTCTTCAACAGAAGGTTCTAGACAAGGGTCAAAAGGCTCTTTACCTTTAGAAGCATATGTTTTAGATGAAGACCCTTTGACATTCGAGTCCGAGGAAGGAGGAGCATTGCCAGATGATTCTTCACGCGCTGATCTCAAATTTCAAAATCTTCATCCTTTATCTCTACTATGCCTAATTGAAGTAGGAGCACTGGGAAATTGATCGAGAATTGGAACCTTTCTAGGGTTAGGTTTTGAAGATGCCATGTTGGGTAAAACTTTTCAAAAGAAAGGTACAAGAAGTCACCTGATGAAGAAGAAAACTGAGGAAGAAAGATTTAATAAGGGAGCAACTGATGAACTAAAGAGGTATAATGATGAAAAACTGTATTTAAAAAAACTGTCACTTCTTGAAAAGAAAGGTTCAAAAAGCCTAGAAAGAAGGAAGTAGAGTGGCAGAGTTAAATCAGAAGATGACACGTGTAGGGAGCATTAAAAGAACAAGACAAGTGAAGTGTCAGCATTTATTACGATAAAAATACCATTTCCACTTCCCACTTATTTAAACGTATAAATAAATGGAAAATGGGGGGACTATCTGTATTGGGAAAAAGCTTTTTTCTGACGTGGCAAGACACCTGGAATATTCAAAAGGTTTGTATTTTGAAAGAGGACACGAGGAGACAAATTAGACACGGGACGAAATTCAGCTACAAGTCCCATATCTGTTCAAAGTGGGTTAGAATGTGATTCTAAAGTTAAAGGGTACTAAGAGCAAACATATATGAGTTTCGTATCAATTCAAGACATTCAGAGAAAACGGGTTAGGAAAGCATTTAAAGCATGGATCTGGAGGCAGAAAGGAGTCCAAATTCAGTCATTAAATACCTGATACGTTGAAGAATTAGCATTTAATAAGAATGATTGTGTAACGACCCATTTAATGTCATTTATTACTCATAATTATGTCATTAAAACCAAGGTTTTATTCTCCTACCTAGAGTCAGCTATAAAAGGAGGAAGTTATGCCAATCGTAGACACGATCAACTGTTGAAAGCCTACTGAAATACAATTTCACTTTACTGTTCATTATGATTATTGAAAGCCTATCATATTTTTCGGTCTCTTGATTATCAGTAACCCGATTTTTCTATTATTTTCTGGTTTTAATCAAAGTTCTACATTTTGGTTAAATAACTTCATTGTTAGACATACACCACAACAGAATTGAGTGGCAGAACGTATGAACCGGACCTTGCTGGAGAAGGTACGGTGTATGTTCTCCAATGCTGGCTTGGGAATTTTTTTTTTGGCTGAGGCAATTACGTATGCATGACGCTTCATTAATCGTCTACCATCTGCTGCTATTGATGGCAAGACACCGTTTAAAAAATAGTATGGAAAGCCTACTGTTATGACTCTTCACATGTGTTTGGCTCAACTACATATTATCATGTGACAGAGATAAAATTGGACCCAAAGGAAAAGAAGGGTATTTTTATGGGGATTACTTCTGGAGTCAAAGGATATCGCTTATGGCTTCTTATGACAAATAAAGTAATATTCAGTAGGGATGTTACCTTCGGTGAATCTGCTATGGTAGATAAGGTAACAAATGAAGATACCAAACAAGATGATGGTGCTTCTAAGCATGTGGAGTTTGAGGAAAAATTTATTTTTCCAACACAAAAAGCAGAGGAGGAAACAAATGGATCATCCTCTAGAAGAAGAGCCAGTTGAGAGGGAGGTTCCAACTCAGGAACCTCAACAACAACATGAATCAATAGCAACCAACAGGCCAAAAAGGACAATAATGAAACATGTTCGTCTCATATAGACGGTGGCTTGTGCCGCCTCAATTGTAGTTGATGATGTTCCTACCACTTATAAAGACGCAGTCCAAAGTTCATCAGAAGATAAGTGGAGGATTTCCATGAATGATGAGATACAGTCCCTTCATCATAATCATACATGGAGATTGGCCAATATCCCAAAGGGCAAAAAAGCAATTGGGTGCAAATGGATATGCGCAAAGAAGGAATGATTTCCTAACAAAGTAGATGTTCGTTACAAAGCAAGATCGGTGGCCAATAGATATGCTCAAAAGGAGGGAATTGATTACGATGAAATATTTTCTCCGGTTGTAAATCATTCCTTCATTAGAATTATATTAGCTTTGGTAGCACAGTTGGATTTGAAACTAGTTCATGGAAACTTGAAGAAGAAAATCTACATGACTCAGCTAGAAGGATTCAAAATTGCTGGAAAAGAAAATATGGTGTGTAAATTTGAAAAATCATTTTATGGATTGAAACAATTTTCTAGACAATGGTACAAGAGAAGAAAATACGATCATTGTGTGTATTTGCACAAGCTTGAAGATGGTTCATTTATATATATTATCCTATATGTTGATAGCTTCCAAGAATTCGGAAAAAATTGATAAGTTGAAAATTCAACTGAAGAAGGAGTTCGAGATGAAGGATTTGGGTGAGGCAAAGAAAATTCTTGGCATGGAGATAATAAGATATAGATGGTCAAAGAAACTTTGTTTATCTCAAAAAGAGTATTTGAAGAGTGTACGACATCACTTTGGCATAGATGAAATGACTAAGCCAGTTAGTACTCCACTTACTCCCCGTTTTAAGATAAGTACTATTATGTCGCCAAAAGATAAAGTTGAACGGGAGTATATGTCAATGGTACCATATGCAAATGTTGTTGGTAGCTTGATGTATGCAATGGTGTGTACGAGACATGACATTTCACAAGTTGTTGGAGTTATTAGCAGATATATGCATAATCCAGGAAAGGAGCATTTGCAAGCTGTGAAATGGGTTCTACGGTATATTCATAATACTGTAGATGTTGGGTTAGTTTTTGAGTAGGAAGGCAATCAATCTGTAGTTGGATATTATGACTCAGATTTTGCGGGTGATCTGGACAAACGAAGATCAACTACTGGTTACGTGTTTACTTTTGTAAAGGCACCGGTTAGTTGGAAGTCTACTTTACAGTCAACTTTTACTTTGTCTACAACAGAGGCAGAGCACATGGCTATTACAGAGGCTGTGAATGAGGCAATTTTGCTTGAGGGTTTGCTAAAAGAGCTTGGTGCTGGACAAAAAAGGTATCATAATTTTTTTTGATAGTCAAAGTGTTATTCAATTAGCGAAGAACCAAGTTTATCATGCAAGGATGAAGCACATTGATATTCGGTATCATTTCGTATGAGAAATCATTGAAGAAGGTGCAGTCACGGTGACGAAAATTCATACTACAGAGAATCCTGCTGATACGGTGATAAAAAGTGGTGACTGCGTTCAAGTTTCAACATTATTTGGATTTGATCAACATTGTTGAACGTTAAATATTGAAGATGAAGACATAACCAAAATTTGTTATTGAAAGAAAATTGAAGATGTGGAATTTTACCAAGGTGGAGATTTGTTGATTGTCAAAAGTGCCACATCGGTGGGTGACAATTTGGGTTGGGAATATTTCTCTATAAAAGGATATCTAATGTTTAGGATTTAAACACACCTCTCATTTACCTTATTATCTTCTTAAGGCATTTGTATCTTCTCTCTTTAGTATTATTTTATTTGTAATTTTGGATAGGAATAAAATATTGATTGTGTCTGGGGAAGTAGTCAAAATTGGCCGAACTGTCAAATTATGGTGTTCCTTTTATTGTTTTTATTGTCTTATTTATTATTTGGTGATTATCATAATTTTTGGTATAGTAATTATGACTCATTCATATTATATATATTTTGCTTCCGCAACATCCAATTTCTTCGAAACCGCTTCGACAACACCCTTTATTGCTTCCACCACATTCTCTACAATTAATGCACTTTCTGTTGAAACCTTACCAACCTTAATCACACAACAAGTTCCAGTCTTTAAGTAAAATAACTCGGATCCTCTACCTCTTTCCACTTGCTCTTTCCAATTCTTGTGCGTCAAATCCAAAGGGCAGCTTCTTTTTCTTAAACAATTGCTTACCAAGTAGCTTAGGAAGCAAATGAACAACCCTTCTATCAACCAAGAAAAGATCATATGAATTACAAAGCTTTCTTTTTACATCAAAGGGTTTGTAGTTAGACTTAAGATTTGAAATTTTGATGACTACTCTAGCTTTGCTTGCGTACTTCACCGACACTAGCCAGATATATCACTCATCCCACTCTGTGGTTTTTGATGGGTATGTTATGGGATTTAATGATCTTTTTTGCATCATCTGAAGTGAGTTTTGAATTAGGTCTGTCATCAATGATGAGGCAAAGCTCAGAGGAAAAAGGGTCGTGTAGAGGGTGAGGGAAAGGGATTTTAAAAGCGTTGGTACGCGGTTTTGGTGGGATTTTGTTGAGAGTGAGGTTGAGGTAGATGAAAGTCATGTTGTGGGAGTAATTGGGGTTTTTGGATTTTTGATTTGGAATTTTTCCATTTTAGAAGGGCGTCTACTAGGGGTGGGCATATATCGGGTAAAACCGACAACTCGAACTATTAATTATTTATTGGATTATCTGTATTGGATTATTGGGTTAACGGTTCGGTAACAATTTAGAATTTTTTTTACTGTTGGGTTATTGGTTCGGGCCTCAGGTTGCCAATTTTATTAATGGGTTAACCGATAACCCAATAAGAATTCATAAAATTACAACTTTACTCTTAAGTATATACATATTCTAGGTTCTCTCCTATTCTTTCTCAGCTGCACTCTTCAGTTGCTTCATCTTCATTATTCATAGACCTTAGTAGTTACTACTAGCGTAAGATGCTTTTAATTTCGCAAAATTCATTTTTATATTGGTATTTTTGACTGCTAACAATTCTTTATTTTCTTATTTTTATTTCTTAATTTTGTGAGCTCACGTTGTGCATCCTATAACAACTACCAATGTCTCTTTGCACTTATCAATTTTCAATCGACAATCTTCTTCAATTTTGGGTATTTTAATACTATTCTTCTGTACAGTACGCTGAGCTTTGACAACAAGACAATATTTTCTTGCCTTCTAGGTGTTTTTCATTTCTGTGTTAGTATTGCCCATGCACAAATCAAGGTTTTGCTCTGTGGTTTCTATTTTCAGGTTAGGCATTTGACAAACAACATGAGTTTTTCTGGGACTGTTAGTACTATATGGCATTTAAGGTGAAACTACTACTACTTGGTATTATTATTAATGGATTTGGACAATTGTTGTAGAAGAATGAGTACTATTCCAGTTGTTGCCACTAGAATGGATAGTATATCATATGTGACTTCTTCTTTTTTTTCCTTAACTTCAGTGAATTGTTTCTCTTTTTTGCTTAATTCTAGATTGAATTATCTTATTGGGTAAACCGATAACCGAACCGATATGATCGATAACCGATTAACCGATAATCGAAACCGATATCTTATTGGTTCAGTTATCGATTTATCAATTTGATAAATTGATAACCGTTATGCTAAACCGATAATATTCATAACCGAGCGTCTACTGCCTTCTCTATGGTGGCGCAGCTGGCAGAGGAGGAGGAGGAGGGAGGAGACTCCATTGTTTTTTTAAGAGTCGATGATGAAGACACTACAAAAGCCCGGCTAAAACCCTGTTGTGCTATATGAACAAGAAATAGGTAAATGATATGGACCTCCCCTATACTTTTCAAATTTGTAAAGACCACCCCAAAACGGCAAACACCTTTCATTTTTCTCCTTGTGGGGGAGGGGGGGGGTTACGAAACTAACCATCTAACAGAAATACACAATAGGATTATGGATCGTAATTTAACTCTACGGCAAGGACAAAAGACTTCCGTCAAATTTAATATTCATCTCGTGACATTAAGTTGGCGTTTTGGACATAAGAATTGTACAAAAAAAATGATATTTGAAAATTAAAATTATGTTTCGATATAAATAGAATTTAGAGCGATTTTTGAATTTTCATGAGTTATTTGTAAACAGTTTACTCATCTATTGTTGCACATAGTTGTAGGTGAAAATTGATTGGTCTTATAAGTAGTTCGATTCTTCAGTTTGATATGATTTCCAATTTATAATTAGATGATAAGACATGGAGATTGAGGCTCTACTTTTCCTGTATATGTTCCGAGTAGCGTCATGGTTAAATGAGTTATGGATTAAGCTTCCGTATTGGCTAATTTAAAGTTTAAGAAAGCTATCTGTTTTTCTCAAAAGATGTTGAATACCTTTGAACTAATCAATCAATGTAAACAAAGGGATAATCAGAATCAATGGTAATATAAATCGAAGATCGATCGTTAGATTAATGTGCGTGGATAGCTCGTATATAAAGATAATAAAGTTTAATGCAATATATAGAACAAGTGAGCAGTGGAAATGTTGATAATAGAGAGAATAGTGATATAGAGAGAGAATTGTCTTATAAAAAATTGATCGATCGTTACAAATGGGGGAGGCCCTTCCTTATATAGGAAGGAGGCCCCTCGCCCAACTATTACATTGACGCCTAGATATTATAAGTATATTCGGAATATAAAACAGGGGAGACCGGGGACGTCCTCCTAGATAGGTCCGTCGGCTTGGTATTCTAAGGGCGGAGTTGTACCCTTTATGGCATACGGCCACAAGTGAGGGTCCTCGAATGTTGTCATCCTCGTAAGGTGGCATCCTCGTGCTGCACTTCATCGGGACCGGCCACGTGTATGTACAAACCAGTCGCACTATTCATCCAATTTGTCTCCATACAGATAGTCCCTCCGCCTATTGGAGATGTGCCCGGGGCGTATCTGCGATGGGCGGATAGATCCAGCCACGTTGGGTCTTGTGCACACGTGCGCACGTGGCACGTTCTTCCGAACCGTCGCCTGCTGACGGCGTACACCATAATTACTATTGTTTTCAATGCTGGTCATAAAGTTGATTTGATGTTTCGGTTTCCCGCCTCTTTTTCGGTGCAAAAACCCTTCGAATTTCGCGTAGTAGCTTATGATAAATAGGAGGCAGTTTCAATATCATCCCTTCTTTTAGATCATCAGAAACTCTTTGCTTCCTGCCTTCTCATTTTCACATTTCCGACAATTCATATCTCCTTTCCTAGCATCCTTGCTACCAATTTCTTACAATACCCAGCTAGTAATCCAACAAGAAAGAATGGCTAAAGGTAGTCGTCGTAGAGAATCAGAAAGGGCAGAGATTGGTTCTGGGGCTCCCCGACAGTCAGGGGGTAGCAAGAAGGTTAAGAAATATCTTGTCCCCTTGAAGGAGGACAATCTTCTTCCTCGTGACTTGAACGTGAGGAAGGACTTTTCTTCACCGGCGGATGCCGATGTATGGGAGAGGTCCACATTCACCAAGAGGCAGCTACACAATCTCAAGGTGTCCTGCCATCTGCCAGAGGTGGTGGAGACAAGTGTGGCTGGGGACGACCTGGCTATGTACATCAACCGGGATTCTGCGCCATCCATGAGTACCCTTTCATCATGGGGTACGAGCTTCCAGCTACCCCTTGGCGGAGGCGCTATGCCGCTTCTTCAATATCTGTCCAGCCCAACTAACTCCGTATATGTGGAAGATCTGTCGGATCTTGACGACGTACGAGGACAGGGCTGGCGTGGACGTCTCCGTCTACCACCTACTGCAGCTATTCAGTCCAGGCTATATGCGGGGCAATATGCTACAGTTGAAAAATCGAGGAACAAAGGGCTTGGTCGTCGAGGCGGACGACAAGCCCAACCGCCAGTTCTGGATGAAGTATTTCTACATCCGCACTTCGGACTTGGTGGCGGACGCGACTGGCTTTCCGGAGGTGTGGAATGCCAATCGTAAGTACTGATTCGTTCTTCCTATGGTTTGTTCATTGCTTCGTCATTACGCCATTTTTCAGGCGCTAACATTTTTTGTTTTTTCTTATGTAGTGGCGGCGCGTTCGCCTCAACCTGTCCCCGACATTAGGGTGTGGGTGAATCGACTGATCCCCTATGCTGAGGAGTGCAGGACGTGGGCTGCCTTTGGTTTGAAGTACGGCCTTCCAAGTAAGGTCTCGACTCGCTAATTTATGTCTTTCTTCTCTTTTACTTTAGATGTTTCCGTAGCTGATGTGTTTTTTTTTTATTTTGCTGCAGCTCGGAATGTGGTGCGAAGGCGGAGACGTCGTGTCGCTAGTCCCGCCTCTTCAGAAATAGAGCTCGTGGCCTCCGTCAGGCAGGGTCTTCCTGAGGTCACCCAGTCCGAGGAGGGTCCGACGGACGTAGTCGCATCTGGCGATGAGGCTACCGGGGTCGCCGACCCGGATCTTGACCGCGCCATTCAAGAGTCCTTAGTATCGGGCGCTCCCGGTCCTTCTTGCTCCGCGCCCGTGCCATCTATTGACCTGGCGCTTGGGGCGAACACAGAGCCCCCATCCCTTCCTGCTGAAGAGGGCACTCCTATTAATGATGAACCAGCGGAACGCAAGAGGCGTAGGTTGCTCACCGGGAAGGGAGTGGTCGTGGACCAGGGACGAAAGAAACCAGCGGCTCGTCGTCTTGAGTCGAGGCCAGTCCTGCTGGGCGACGCCATCCATCCGGTGAGAGCCGCAGTGTTGAGTGCGGCCGAGGTGAGTGCTGCCGCTCCAAATGCTGAGGGCGACAATGTACCTGCTATTGCCGCTGAGCTCGCGGGTGGTGAGGCAGCCTCAGAACCAGCAGGCGTGCCGTCGCGGGAGCAAGCTGGGACGGATACGCTGGAGGCAGATCAGTTACGTCAACTTCTGATTCCGATGGGCTACAATCTGTTGGAGGAGAGTGGGCACACCGTGACGGACTTTGCCTTATTGTGCGGTGATGCCGAGGCGGAGTCGCTAAAGTCGGTGAGCGACCGCGACCTGTCTCGCCGAGTTACCGGTGCTGCCCTGCAGGTATGACTTGATATGTACATTCCCTTTTTTTATTTTGCTATTCTTTCGTTTCGTGGCTTTAACTTGTTTCTCTTCTTTTGTAGACTCTCATTCTGGAGGTGGAGCGGAGCCAAAGGGACCGAAATAAACTGAATACCCTTCGGAAGGCGTCGCAAGGAGGCCCGTGAGAAGCACAAGGCGCTCTCGGATTGTTTTTCCAAGGACCCGAAATTCCGCCTCCTCTGAGAGAGCGTTCAGTCGCTGGAGGAACAGCTGCATAAGCAGACGGAGCAGATTGAAAAGGCGGATGCTGACTTGCTGGTCGTTGTGGCTCGGAACGCCGAGCTAGAGATCCTCCTCCAACATCGGGAGGGGGAAATGGATATGGGTCGCGTGGCCATATTGGAGGCAAGTGAGCTTCGCTCCAAGGTCGATGCTTTGTCGGCCGAGCTTCAAGCGGCTTCGGCTCAAGCAGTGGTTGTTCGCCAAGCGGAGGCTGTTGGCCCAGTTGGGGACGTTCCTCGCAAAGCCCAGGATATACTGGTATATGCCCGGGCGAGGCGAACTGTGTTCGAGGATCTGCAGTCCGCCGGTAGGGCTAGCGAGGTAAAGGTCGACGAGTAGCGTCGCCTGGTCAGGGTGGCTCGTGAAGCCTGGGGATACGACCCTGACTCCCCGGCCCAGACGGGCGGATCCTTTGCTGATGTGGATCAGCTGGGCATTGGGTCCTGGATTGAGAGGATACTCTGGGATGATGGCGAGGACGGCGCCGATGGGGCTGCAGAAGATGGTGGAGGCTTCGATAGTTGAGTAAGGCTTTGTAGTTTGTAACCCCCTCCCCTTTGTAAATGTGTAACCAATATTTTAATAAAGAATTCTTTTTAGTTGATGTCTCAAGTCTTCCTTTTTTTCTCTTTTTTTTACTTCCATATTGTCGAGGTCGACCATAGTCTTTAATTTGTACGGCGAAGCTTCCTCTGCCTGAATTCATTCTTGGATTGTGGCGAACCAATATTTTGACGTTGAAGGCACTTAGCCTGAGTCCCAGTTTGGGAGAGGTCGGGCTTATGCATTTTGCACAGCCGTCTTTTCGTCCATTCATTTTGCCTCAGCGAGGCCGTGCCATTAACTTTTAATTGTTAATGCCTTAGGCTTTCGTTTTTCCTGGTGGAGGCCATTTCCTTATTCTTTGGACGTTTTAGGTCTTACCTACTTGCTTCATCTGGAGGAGGCCGTAGCCTTCTCCTTTGGATGTTTTTAGGCCTTAGCCTTTTGTTCCATCTAGAGGGGGCCGTAGCCTTCTCCTTTAGATGTTTTTAGGCCTTAGCCTTTTGTTCCATCTAGAGGGGGCTGTAGCCTTCTCCTTTAGATGTTTTTAGGCTTTAGCCCTTTTTTCCGTCTGGAGGAGGCCGTAGCCTTCTCCTTTAGATGTTTTTATGCTTTAGCCCTTTGTTCCATCTGGAGGGGGCCGTAGCCTTCTCCTTTAGATGTTTTTAGGCTTTAGCCCTTTGTTCCATCTAGAGGGGGCCGTAGCCTTCTCCTTTAGATGTTTTTAGGCTTTAGCCCTTTGTTCGTTGGAGATGGCCGTAGCCTTTCGTACAATATGGCTGTAGCCCTTCCTTCATCGGAGATGGCCGTAGCCTTTCATATACTATGTCCGTAGCCCTTCATTCATTGGAGATGGCCGTGGCCTTTCATACAATATGGTCGTAGCCCTTCATTCATTGGAGATGGCCGTAGCCTTTCATACAATATGGTTGTAGCCCTTCATTCATTGGAGATAGCCGTAGCCTTTCATACTGTCATGACCCGGATTTTCCCCCAACATCGGGATCGTGATGGCGCCTACTCGTGGTAGCTAGGCAAGCCACTGTATTCATACTAACCTGTTTTTAACACCATTTCATAATTTATGTATCAACAAACCATAACTTTAATTAAATAAGTGCGGAATACTTTATCGAATTAGAAATAACTAGTTACAAGGTAAAAATCATACCGAAATCCTCTACCCAAGACGTGGAGTCACCAACTCACGAACTACTATTGAATACTACACATAAAAGTTTGAAAGAAATATAACATAATTCTGTTTGTCTCGGAACAATGAGACTACAGCTAGTAACATAAATAAAGAGAGAGACGCCGGGCTTGCGGACGTCTGCAAGCTACCTTGGTCTCAAATGTGATCAACTCCCACGCAATCGATTTACTGCTGCTGCTCCTGATCGTAACTTGGACCTGTGCAAAAATGCACAGAAGTGTAGTATCAGCACAACCGACCCCATGTGCTGGTAAGTGCCTGGCCTATCCCGGCGAAGTAGTGACAAGCCTAGGACCAGACACTCACATAAACCTGTACAATTCAATATATATATATATATACCACGGAATAACAAGAAATAACCAAGTAATAACACAATAAGGAATATCTCAAAGAATTCAACAATTAACAACAGGTTAATAAGTTCACAAGGAAAACAAAGTATAATGAAAACACATGTAATATCAAGTCAAGGAATAGCAAACAGTTGCACGGCATCACCCTTCGTGCTTTTACTCTCATCCTCACCAAATAAGCAAATAAAGTACACGGCATAACCCTTTGTGCTTTTACTCTCATCCTCACCTCCAAAGTACGGCATGATCCTTCGTACATGGTTCAATAACAGGGCACGGCATGATCCTTCGTGCATAATCAATAAAATATGGCACGGCATTAACCTTCGTACATAAATAATAAAACATGGCACGACATTAACCTTCGTGCATAAATAATAAATCAAGTCACGGCATCACCATTCGTGCATTATCACTCTTCCTCACCCAAATAACAATCACCGTTAAGGGCAAAGAAAGAAACAGTAATTCATAAACTGTCCCAACAAAGGCAATCAATAATTATCTTCACAACAAGTCCCGATAAGGGAGAACAATAACAATTCTACAACCTGGCAAAGGTTCAACAATTCATCTGCAAATATATCTCACAATAAGCATTTTCAACGACTCACGGTCATACTAGACGCCAGTGTATGGATGCTCGTCACCACAGCCCATACACCGCACTCGATCACATAACACATAGCACATAATCCTATTCCCTCAAGCTAGCATAGAACAAACACTTACCTCGAATGTTTATGAACAATTCAATCCGTGGAAATGTCTTTTTCTTTCAAATTTGGCTCCAATCCAATCGTATCTATACACAATTGATTTAATATAATCAATACTACTCAACAAACTAATTCATAAGGCCAATTACAACTTTTACAACATTCTGCCCGGAATAGTGAATTTTGACCCCGGGCCCACATGGTCGGAACTCGGGGTTCGGACCAAAATCTTGTTACCCATCCCCCCACGAGTTCATGTATATGATTTGTTTCAAAATCGGACCTCAATTCGAGATCCAATTTCCCAATTTATGAAAAACCCTATATTCTAACCAAAACAAGAAATTCTACCATGAAAACCTTTGATTTCTATTGAAAAACATGTTTAATGATGTTAGGAATTGAAAGAATTAAGTAAAAAGTGACTTACAATTGTGTTGAAAAAGAAGGAATCCGTGAAGAATCGCAAATGGGTGTTTTTGGTTTGTAAAAAGTGAAGAAATGAACTGAAAATCGTGTTTTACAGGTCTCTGTGTTCGCATTTGCGAACATGGGTTCGCAATTGCGAACCCCGACCAATTTCTGGAGTTTGAAAAATAAGCTAAGGCTGGGAACTTCGCATTTGCGAACATTTGTTCGCATTTGCGAAGTCTAGGCAGTTACTGGGGATTTTGCATTTGCGAAATAAGGTTCGCATTTGCGAACCAGCAGGCTTCTGGGCTTCTTCGCAATTGCGACACATTCTTCGTAATTGCGAAGACAGGCAATTACTGAAGGCCTCGCATTTGCGAGGTTAAGTTCGCAATTGCGAACTACGGTCCAGGTGTGCCAGTGTCGCATTTGCGACACTTTGTTCGCATTTGCGAACTTGGTTGGTTCTGGCAGGCATCGCATTTGCGATAATGGGTTCGCATTTGTGAACCCAGCCTTGGACTGCCTTTTTCGCATTTGCGAGAAATTCTTCACAAATGCGAAGCCAACAGCTGGGTGAAAAACCAGCAGTGCATAAATTCAGAAATTGATCCTACGGCCTATCAAATCTTTACCCGAGCCCCCCGGGCTCCAAACCAAACATGTACACAACCTCAAAAACACATTATGAACTTGTTCGTGTGATCACATTGCCAATATCACATCGTTTTCATCAAATCAAGCCTCAAATTCATGATTTTCATACTTTTGGTTTTCAAAACTTTCAAATTTGGAACTCAAGGTCCAAAACATCTCAAACGACATCCGAATGTCACCAAACTTTACAGAAATCACATATATAATATTTAAGACTTGTACCGGGCGTCGGAACCAAAATACGAGCCCGATACCAAGGTCAATTAATTCATTTTCTTTTACAATTACATCAAAAACAATTTCATAGAAAAATTCATAACTTGGGCTCTAGGCCTCAGAATTCGACTCCGGACGCATGTCCAAGTCCCATATTTTCCTACGGACCTCTCGGGACCATCCAATCTCGGGTCCGGGTCCGTTTAACAAAAATGTTGACCGAAGTCAACCATATCAATATTAATATCATTTTTATTCAAATTTCTCATAGAATTCATATTTTCTATCACAAAAATCTTTCCGGCTACAAGCTCGGATTGTGCACGTAAATCGAGGCAACATGGAATGAGGTTTTCAAGGCCTCAGAAGCTCGAAATGATTAATAAAATAAGTGATGACCCTTTGGGTCGTCACAATCTCCACCTCTAAAACAACCGTTCGTCTTCGAACGGACAAAAGAAAGAAGTACCTGAGTCAGGAAACAAGTGTGGGTAGCGGCTCCGCATATCGGACTCGGACTCCGAGGTAGATGCCTCGGGAGGCTGACCTCTCCACTAAACACGCACAGAAGGATAACTCTTCGAGCTCAACTGTCGAACCTGCCGATCTAGAATGGCCACCAGCTCCTCCTCATAGGATATATCATTGTCCAATTGGACAGTGCTGAAGTATAACACATGTGTGGGATCGCCGTGGTATCTCCGAATAATAGATACATGAAAAACTGGATGCGCGGCAGATAAGCTAGGCGGTAGTGCTAGTCAGTAAGCCACCCCTCCCACTCGGTCTAGAATCTCAAATGGACCAATATACCTAGGGCTGAGCTTCCCCTTCTTCCCGAACCTCATCACACCCTTCATAGGCGACACTCGGAGCAATACTCGCTCACCAACCATGAAATCTACATCTCGAACCTTACGATCCGCATAAGTCTTCTGCCTGGACTGAGCTGAACGCAATCTCTCCTGAATAGTCTTGACCTTATCCAAGGCCTCCTGAACTAAGTCTGTACCCAACAACCGAGCCTCTCCCGGTTCAAACCATCCAACCGGTGATCGACATCGCCTACCATACAACGCCTCATACGGAGCCATCTGGATGCTAGACTGGTAACTGTTATTGTAGGCGAACTCTGCTAATGGCAGAAACTAGTCCCACGAGCCTCCGAAATCAATAACACAGGCTCGAAGCATGTCCTCTAGAATCTGAATAGTCCTCTCGGACTGGCCATCCGTCCGAGGATGAAATGCTGTACTCAATTGAACCTGGGTGCCTAACTCCTGCTGGACCGCTCTCCAGAACCGCGAGGTAAACTGGGTACCCTGATCAGAGATAATAGATACCGGCACCCCATGAAGTCGAACAATCTCCCTGATGTAAATCTCTGCTAACCTCTCCGATGAGTAGGAGACATATACTGGAATAAAGTGTGCTGACTTGGTCAGCCTATCAACAATGACCTAAATAGCATAAAATTTCCTCCGAGTCAAAGGAAGTCCCGTAATGAAGTCCATAGTGATCCGCTCCCATTTCCACTCAGGAATCTCAATCCTCTGGAATACACCACCAGGCCTCTGGTGCTCATATTTCACCTGCTGATAATTTAGACACCGAGCGACATACGCAACGATATCTTTCTTCATTCTGCGCCACCAATAGTGCTGCCGTAAGTCCCGGTACATCTTCGCGGCGCCCGGGTGAATAGAATACCGCGAACTGTGGGCCTACACTAAGATCAACTCTCGAATCCCTTCGACATTGGGCACACAAACTCGGCCCAGCAATCTCAATACCCTATCATCATCTATATTTACCTTCGTGGAACCTCCCCGCTGTACTGTATCTCTCAAATCACGCAAATGAGGATCATCAAATTGCCTCTCACGGATACGCTCTAATAGAGAAGAACGAGCGACCGTGCAGGCTAACACCCTGCTAGGCTCAAAAATATCTAATCTCACGAACCGGTTGGCTAAGGCCTGGACATCTAGAGCAAATGGTCTCTGACTGACCGGAATGAATGCAAGACTACCCATGCTGGCAGACTTTCTACTCAATGCATCGGCCACCACATTGGCCTTACCTGGGTGATATAAGATAGTAACATCATAGTCTTTTAGCAACTCTAACCATCTCCGTTGTCGTAGATTCAACTCCTTTT
>JASVEL010013386.1:0-198680 GCA_032618575.1 Nicotiana noctiflora
CTAACCATCTCCGCTGTCGTAGATTCAACTCCTTTTGCTTGAACAAGTACTGTAGGCTTTTGTGATCAGTGTACACCTCACATGTCACACCATATAGATAATGCCTCCGGATCTTTAAGGCATGAACCACTGCTGCTAACTCAAGATCATGAACTGGATAATTCTTCTCATGTATCTTTAATCGCCTCGAAGCGTAAGCGATAACCTTACCGTCATGCATCAATACCGGCTCCAAGCCACATGCAGAGATGCGTCACAATAAAGCTGTATAAGGCCACGCACCTGTAGGTAGTATCAACACCGGTGCGGTGGTCAAGGCGGTCTTGAGCTTTCGAAAGCTCGCCTCACACTCCTCGAACCACACGAATCGGACACCCTGCGGGTCAACCCGGTCATCGGGGCACGCAATAGAAGAAAACCCCTCTACAAATCGACGGTAGTAACCTGCTAATCCCAAGAAACTGCGGATCTCAGTCACTGAAGCTGGTGAGGCCAATTCTGGACTGCCTCAATCTTCTTTGGGTCTACTGAATACCTTCCACTGATACAATGTGACCCAGAAATGCTACCGAACTCGGCCAGAACTCACATTTAGAAAATTTGGCATATAGTTGGTTATCTTTCAGAGTCTGAAGAACCACTCTGCGAGGTGCTGCTCGTGCTCTTCCTGGCTGCGAGAGTACACCAGGATGTCATCTATAAAGACTATCACGAACGGATCTAAGTAAGGCCTGAATACCCGATTCATCAACTCCATGAATGTTGTTGGGGCATTGGTCAACCCGAAGGACATGACAAAGAACTCATAATGCCCATATCTAGAGCGAAAGGTTGTCTTAGGAATGTCGGCCGCCCTGATCTTCAGCTGATGGTAGCCTGACCTCAAGTCTATCTTAGAGAATACCCTCGCTCACTGGAGCTGGTCAAACAAATCATCAATCCTCGGCGGTGGATACTTATTCTTTATTGTCACTTTATTTAATTGCCGGTAATCAATACACATCCGCGTCGAGCCATCTTTCTTCTTCACAAATAATACGGATGCTCCCCAGGGGAAACACCGGGCCCGATAAAGCCCTTCTCAAGAAGGTCTTGCAAGCGATCTTTCAAATCTTTTAGCTCACGGCGGGGCCATACGATAGGGTGGAATAGAGATGGGCTGAGTGCCGGTGCCAGATCAATACGGAAATCAATATCCCTGTCGGGTGGCATGCCGGCAGGTCTGAGGAAAAACCTGAGGAAACTCCCGTGCAATAGGGACCGACTCGATGGAAGGAACCTCTGCTGGAATCACGAACATAAGCCGGATAAGCTAGACACCCCTCTCGACCATGCGTCGAGCCTCAACATAGGAAATAACGGTGCGAACGGAGTGGCTTGAGGTACCTTTCCACTCTAGTCGGGGTGATTCTAGCAAGGCTAAGGTCGCAGTCTTAGCATGACAATCTAGAATAGCATGGTATGGGGACAACCAATCCATCCCCAATATGACATCAAAATCCACCATATCCAAAAGCAACAGATCAACACGGGTCTCAAGACCCCCAAATATAACTACGCACGAACGATGCACCCGATCGACTACAATGGAGTCACCCACTGGTGTAGCCACATAAACTGGAATATCCAGAGCATAGCTGGGCACAGCCAAATACGGTGCGAAGTAGGAAGACACATAGGAATATGTAGATCCGGGGTCAAATAATACTGAAGCACCTCTGCCACACACAAGAATAGTACCTGTAATCACGGCATCTGATGCCTCTGCCTCTGGCCTGGCTGGTAAAGCATAGAATCGGGGATCTGCACCTCCCCTCTGAGCTGCGTCTCTAGGACGACCATCAACTGGCTGACCTCTACCTCCGGCTGGACGGTCTCCACCTCTACGGTCTCGACCTCCACCTCTATAATCTCTACCCCCGCCTCTGGCTGGCTGGGCAGGCTGAGGGTCAGCTGGGGCCTGAATCATAGGACGAGGACCTCGCTGCCGAGAGTTGCCCGCTGCTAGAGGGCAATTCCTGATAAAATGACCTGGGTCACCACAACCGTAGCAATTCTTAGATTGATAGGGCTGCTGGCCCTGACGACCTGAATGGCCTCCACGAACACTCTGAAGAGGCTGAGCATTAATAGTAGGCTGGTCTGAATAATGCCCACGAAACCACGATCACCTGGTCCACCCTGTGAAGCCTGAAGGGCGGAATGAAAAGGCCTGGAAGACTGGCCTCTATCAAAGGATTCTCTGCCACCAGAGGAAGAACCACTAAACCTACCTGAATGACGAGGCCTCTTGCCTGAAGAATAACCGCCTCCCCTAGCAAGAGCCATCTCAACTCTGCGTGCTGCATTAGCTGCCTCCTGAAATGATATGTCACTCCCAATGCCCATAGCCATCTGGAGTCTAATTGGTTGATTAAGCCCATCTATAAACCTGCGGACCCTCTCCCGCTCTGTGGGAAGTATCACCACTGCATGACGAGCCAAATCGACAAATCTCGTCTCATACTTTGTGACCGTCATAGTGCCCTGATGGAGGCGCTCAAACTGCCTCCGAAGTGCATCCCGCTGAGTAGCAGGGAGAAACTTCTCCGGAAATAGCTCTGCAAACTGATCCCATGATAAAGCTGGGGACCCTGCTGGTCGAGTCAAGCAATAATCTCTCCACCAAGTCTTGGCGGATCCTGCAAGCCTGAATGTATAGAAGTCAACTCCATTTGACTCCACGGTCCCCATACTCTTGAGAATCTCATGGCAACTGAATAAGAAGTCCTGAGGATCCTCTGGTGTGGCTCCGCTGAATGTAGTGGTAAATAGCTTGGAGAAACGATCAAGTCTCCATAAAGAATCAGAAGTCATGGTCGCTCCATCACCAGCATGAGCTGTGGTACCTGACTGAGTGGCCACAGCTGGCTGAACCAGTGGTGCCTGAGGCTGAGGAGCTATTGGCTATGGAGTACGAGCAATAAGAGTCTGGGCGCCTCCTCCAGCCTGAGAAGCGGCTGGTGAAACTGATAATAAGCCCGCTCTAGCAATGCTGTCCATAAATCCTGCTATTCTGACCAAAGCATCCCGAAGATCCGGGGTAAATAAAGCCTCTCCTGGGACCTGAGCTGGGCCCACTAGAGCTGCTGGGACTGGAACCTCCTCGTCAATCTCAATATGAGGCTCCACCTCTGGGGTAGCTGCCTGGGGCTGAGCTCTACCCCTACCACGGCCTCTGATACGGCCTTGGCCCCTGCCCCTCACGGGAGCTGCCTGGCTGCTGGTCAGCGGACGAAGAAGCGCGTGTCCTCACCATCTGCGAAAGGACAAAATAGAAATTCAATCAGTAATTGAGGAACAAGTCGCACGACAAGAAAGAACAAATGAGAGACTCTTTCTTAACTCAATAGACTCTGGAGGACAAGTACAGACGTATCCGTACCTACCTCTCAAACTCTACTAAGCTTGTTCGTGAGTGGTGAGACCTATGTAACCTAGAGCCCTGATACCAACTTGTCACGACCCGGATTTTCCCCAACATCGGGATCGTGATGGCGCCTACTCGTGGTAGCTAGGCAAGCCACTATATTCATACTAACCTGTTTTTAACACCATTTCATAATTTATTTATCAACAAACCATAACTTTAATTAAATAAGTGCGGAATACTTTATCGAATTAGAAATAACTAGTTACAAGGTAAAAATCATACTGAAATCCTCTACCCAAGACGTGGAGTCACCAACTCACGAACTACTACCGAGTACTACACATAAAAGTTTGAAAGAAATATAACATAATTCTGTTTGTCTCGGAACAAAGAGACTACAGCTAGTAACATAAATAAAGAGAGAGACGTCGGGCTTGCGGACGTCTGCAAGCTACCTTGGTCTCAAATGTGATCAACTCCCACGCAATCGATTTACTGCTGTTGCTCCTGATCGTAACCTGGACCTGTGAGAAAACGCACAGAAGTGTAGTATCAGCACAACCGACCCCATGTGCTGGTAAGTGCCTGGCCTATCCCGGCGAAGTAGTGACAAGCCTAGGACCAGACACCCACATAAACCTGTGCAGTTCAATATATATGTATACCAGAGAATAACAAGAAATAACCAAGTAATAACACAATAAGGAATATCTCAAAGAATTCAACAATTAACAACAAGTTAATAAGTTCACAAGGAAAACAAAGTATAATGAAAACACATGTAATATCAAGTCAAGGAATAGCAAACAGTTGCACGGCATCACCCTTCGTGCTTTTACTCTCATCCTCACCAAATAAGCAAATAAAGTACACGGCATCACCCTTCGTGCTTTTACTCTCATCCTCACCTCCATAGTACGGCATGATCCTTCGTACATGGTTCAATAACAGGGCACGGCATGATCCTTCGTGCATAATCAATAAAATATGGCACGGCATTAACCTTCGTGCATAAATAATAAAACATGGCACAGCATTAACCTTCGTGCATAAATAATAAATCAAGGCATGGCATCACCCTTCGTGCATTATCACTCTTCCTCAATCAAATAACAATCACAGTTAAGGGCAAAGAAAGAAACAGTAATTCATAAACTGTCCCAACAAGGGCAATCAATAATTATCTTCACAACAAGTCCCGACAAGGGAGAACAATAATAATTCTACAACCTGGCAAAGGTTCAACAATTCATCTGCAAATATATCTCACAATAAGCATTTTCAACGACTCACGGTCATACTAGATGCCAGTGTATGGATTCTCGTCACCACAGCCCATACACTGCACTCGATCACATAACACATAGCACATAATCCTACTCAAGCTAGGATAGAACAAACGCTTACCTCAAATGTTTATGAACAATTCAATCCGTGGAAATGTCTTTTTCTTTCAAATTTGGCTCCAATCCAATCGTATTTATACACAATTGATTTAATATCATCAATACTACTCAACAAACTAATTCATAAGGCCAATTACAACTTTTACAACATTCTGCCCGGAATAGTGAATTTCGACCCCGGGCCCACATGGTCGGAACTCGGGGTTCGGACCAAAATCCGGTTACCCATCCCCCACGAGTTCATGTATATGATTTGTTTCAAAATCGAACCTCATTTCGAGGTCCAATTTTCCAATTTATGAAAAACCCTATATTCTAACAAAAACAAGAAATTCTACCATGAAAACCTTTGATTTCTATTGAAAAACATGTTTAATGATGTTAGGAATTGAAAGAATTAAGTAAAAAGTGACTTACAATTGTGTTGAAGAAGAAGAAATCCGTGAAGAATCGCAAATGGGTGTTTTTGGTTTGTAAAAAGTGAAGAAATGAACTGAAAATCGTGTTTTACAGGTCTCTGTGTTCGCATTTGCGAACATGGGTTCGCAATTGCGAATCCCGACCAATTTTTGGAGTTTGAAAAATAAGCTAAGCTTGGGAAGGTCGCATTTGCGAACATTTGTTCGCATTTGCGAAGTCTAGGCAGTTACTGGGGATTTCGCATTTGCGAAATAAGGTTAGCATTTGCGAACCAGCAGGCTTCTGGGCTTTGTTGCAATTGCGACACATTCTTCGCAATTGCGAAGACAGGCAATTACTGAAGGCCTCGCATTTGCGAGGTTAAGTTCGCAATTGCGAACTCTGGCCCAGGTCTGCCAGTGTCGCATTTGCGACACTTTGTTCGCATTTGCGAACTTGGCTGGTTTCTGGCAGGCATCGCATTTGCGATAATGGGTTCGCATTTGCGAACCCAGCCTTGACCTGCCTTCTTCGCATTTGCGAGAAATTCTTCGCAAATGCGAAGCCAACAGCTGGGTGAAAAACCAGCAGTGCATAAACTCAGAAATTGATCCTACGGCCTATCAAATCTTTACCCGAGCCCCCCAGGCTCCAAACCAAACATGTACACAACCTCAAAAACACATTATGAACTTGTTCGTGCGATCACATTGCCAATATCACATCGTTTTCATCAAATCAAGCCTCAAATTCATGATTTTCATACTTTTGGTTTTCAAAACTTTCAAATTTGGAACTCCAGGTCCAAAACATCTCAAACGACATCCGAATGTCACCAAATTTTATAGAAATCACATATATAATATTTAAGACTTGTACCGGGCGTCGGAACCAAAATACGAGCCCGATACCAAGGTCAATTAATTCATTTCCTTTAACAATTACATCAAAAACAATTTCATAGAAAAATTCATAACTTGGGCTCTAGGCCTCGGAATTTGACTCCGGACGCATGTCCAAGTCCCATATTTTCCTACGGACCTCTCGGGACCATCCAATCTCGGGTCCGGGTCCGTTTACCAAAAATGTTGAACGAAGTCAACCATATCAATATTAATATCATTTTTATCCAAATTTCTCATAGAATTCATATTTTCTATCACAAACATCTTTCCGGCAACAAGCTCGGATTGTGCACGTAAATCGAGGCAACATGGAATGAGGTTTTCAAGGCCTCAGAAGCTCGAAATGATTAATAAAATAAGTGATAACCCTTTGGGTCGTCACACATACAATATGGCTGTAGCCCTTCATTCATTGGAGATGGTCGTAGCCTTTCATACAATATGGCCGTAGCCCTTAATTCATTGGAGATGGCCGTAGCCTTTCATACAATATGGTCGTAGCCCTTCATTCATTGAAGATGGCCGTAGCCTTTCATACAATATGGCTGTAGTCCTAGTCCCTGTAATGTGCTATTCGTACCGACCGGTGCACTTAGCGCATTAGAATAGATATGCAAGCGATTACGGACATCTTCTTCGTTGCCTCAATAAAAACCTCTCCGGGAAAACCCAATTGGGACAAAACCCGGTGGAGGGAAAAATAGTACGACTTGGGGGTGTCTCTTAGAAGTGGAAGCGCTTGAGGTGTGAGATATTCCAGTTGTTTTGGAGTATCTTTCCATCCATGGTCTCCAGTTTTAAGGCACCCTTGTCTGCTACTGCGATGATCTTGTAGGGTTGATAATGGGCTAAATTGTGTAATATAGCCCATTTATATATGCTCTAAATTAAGAAGAAATTATTGTCATATAATTATAATTACATATAAAGTTAGCTCTAATTGTGATTTGAATATTTCACAGGAGTTAATTAAGCATGTGAGAGTTTATGATGGTAAACAATGTGAAAAATTGAGCAAAAGAGGACAAAGGAGCACAAAACCTACTAGCGCGGGCATTAGCGCGGGCATTAGCTTGCCCGCGCTAGTCCAAAATTTCGAATAAAAAGTTACCCTACTAGCGCGGGCATTAGCGTGGCCATTAGCATGCCCGCGCTAGTCCAGTTCCGGAAATGCATTATTGAGTGACTATTTTGTCACTATGGGGTGGATTCCACTAAGGGATAAAAAAAGGAAAAGGTGCATATTTGAGGGATCAGATTTTTGACATTGAGTAGAGTGGAATTACACTATTCATTTTAGAGAGAACATTTTGAGAAGAGAAACCATTGAAGTCCTCTTGGATCTAAGAAGAAATTGAAGATCAAGACTTTGGAGCAACAAATTAAAGAGTTCATCTAAACCTTCATCTTGTATTTTCTTTGTAGTATGTTAGATATTAATATTGTTGATTTTAGCATGAACATGAGTAGCTAAACACTCTAATATTCTAGGGTCTTGGATGTTAGTTGATCTTGTTATTTGAAGCTTAGATTGATTTTATTGAAGTTATTGATATGGGTTGTTTATTTGATTTTGATCTTATTTTACTGTGTAGCTAACAGTGAAATATTATTTACAAACTTTGAATTAAACTTGACAAAGGAAATTCTTGGTTGCATATAAAATTAAATAGAACAAGATTTGAATCTCGGGCATCGGGTGAAGGATTTGCAATTAGGATAGACATATACTTAATTGCCTTGTTTGGTTGAAGAATAATAGTTGGAAATGCATTCTTGTTCATATTAATACCATAGACATATAGGTATTGATTTAACTTGGATAGATTTATAAGAACTCGAAGGATTCTTATGAATATTATTAACCTTATAATCAATAACCCGGATAATTTAATAAATCAATTCTAAGAAGAAAATAGCATGATTACTAGCAAGTCCATGACCCTGGAATATATTTGTCCATACTATTATAAAAATATTGTGAATTGGTTGTAGTAATTTCATCTTGAATAATTGTGACATTATTAAGTGTATTATAAAGTGGCTCCTGTATATTTTCGAATTATATAGCATAAATCAAGAATTAGTTAATTTAATATCAGTCAATAAGTTAATAAAAATTCCTCGTGGGAACGGTACTTTACTTATTACTATACTACTTGTCGATCATGTACACTTGCGTGAGTGTTTTGGTTGCAACAAGTTTTTGGCGTCGTTGCCGAAGAATTTGAAATTAGCTCCTTGACTGTTTTACTATTTTGTAGTTGTTAATAGAAAATATAAAAAGAATTTTTCATCTATTTGTTTGTGTTATACAGGTTCTTCTCTTGAATGCGGAGGAGCAGAAGCACAAACAATCTCTTTCCATTTGATCCTGAAATTGAAAAAACAATTCATAGAACATGGAGAGAGTGGGAAGCTCGATATAGAACAGAAGGAGAGTTGAACATTCAAATTCAACCACAGCCAACAGTGATGGCAGGAAATGAGGAACGAGCGGTGATTGAAGCCGCAAGACCCAGTCTGGCTAATATGACTCAGGCTATTGTGAAGCCTGATATTACTGGGCACTTTGAGTTGAAATAATATATGGTGCAGTTGATTCAGTCTACAGGGCAATTTGTGGGTCTACCTCATGAAGATCCACAAAGACATATCGGAAATTACGGATACTTACAATTATCCAAATGTTTCCAAGGACTATGTAAGGCCGACACTTTTCCCCTTTTCTCTGCTTGGGGAAGCTAAAGAGTGGTTAAATAAGGAACCATCAAATTCAATCCGCACATGGGATGATCTAGCAAGGAAGTTCTTAATTAAGTTCTTTCCTACTAAGAAGACAAAGATGTTGAGGAGTCAAATTCTTGGGTTTGAACAACGCTCTGGCGAGACACTTCGTCAAGCATGGGAAAGGTACAAGAAGTTACTCAGGGACTGTCCTCATCATTGCCAAACAGACGAGGTGTTAGGTCACACTTTTGTTGATGGATTAGATGAAGCTTCAAAAATGAATCTTGATTCCGCTTGTGGAGGAAGTTGCATGACAAAATCTTACACTGAAATCCAACACTTGCTAAATATATTCACTTCAAATGACAATAATTGACAGGGTGATGGAGATTCGAGAAAGGCATTGAAACAAAAATCAGCAGGGTTGCTTGAGCGTGATGATGTATCGGCAATGAGAGCTGAAATTGCAAGGCTATCCAACCAGATGACAAGGATGACAATGCAACAACCTCAACCCATGCAACAGGTACAACAGATGGCTATTTGCTGTGAAATGTGTGGTGATAGCCATACAAGTGATATGTGCCCTACGAATCCAGAATCTATTTATTATGTGGGACAACAAAATAGAGGCCCAGCAAATCAGCACGCACAGTATGGAAATTCCTACAATCCAAATTGGAGGAATCATCCTAACTTCTCATGGGGTGGAAATCAGCAAAATCCAAATCAGTACAGACCGCAACCTCAGAGAACCAACCACAGAGACCACCTCGGCAAGTGGAAGAGAGCACAAATGATTTATTGAAAAAATTGTTGATTGACAATCAGCAGCTCAGGGCTGATGTCAGGAATCTTGAAAGGCAGATGGGGTAGATAGCAACGAACCAGAATACTAGACCTACAGGAGCTCTCCCCAGTGATACAGAAAAGAACCCACAGGTAAGTGCTATAACACTTAGAAGCGGGAAAGAACTTGAGGAAGTCTCAAAGAAAAAGAAAGAGAAATTTGTGCCTGAGGGAGAGTTGATCCGTAAAGTGACAAATGATCCAAAGAAGACTACTGAAAGTCTTGAAGCAGTGGAAGTCCCAAGGCCACCCGCACCTTTTCCCCAAAGACTTCAAAAGAAGAACGATGATCGAACGTTCAGTAAATTTCTGTCTATGTTGAGCCAGGTTCAATTAAACATTCCACTTGTTGATGTACTTCGTGAAATTCCTAAATATGCTAAGTACATTAAAGATATAGTGGCTCACAAAAGAAGATTGATTGAATATGAGACAATTTCACTTACTAAGGAGTGCACTCCCAGGGTACAAAACAAGCTTCCACAAAAGCTTAAAGATCCAGGTAGCTTTACAATTCCTGTACGTATTGGTGATATCGATGTAGGCCAGGCTCTTTGTTTGGGGGCGAGAATAAATTTAATGCCCTTATCATTATTCAAACAATTGGGTCTTGGAGCTCCTAGACCAACCACTGTGATGTTACAGTTAGCAGACAGGTCCATAGCACACCCTGAAGGGATGATAGAAGATGTATTGCTGCAAATTGGAAAATTCATCTTCCCTGCTAGGGCGACCTCTGTTAGCTACTGGTGATGCGATCATTAAAGTGAAAGAATGAAAGATGATTCTAAGGGTAGATGATGAGGAAGCAGTGTTCAACGTATACAAAGCAATTCAACTTCCTTGTCAATATGAGGAACTTTCTATGATATCAGTGATTGAGAATGATGAACAAAATCGTGATCCAAGTGTGTATCTCAATGATTCGTTAGAGAAAGCACTTACAATGTTTGATAATTTGGCAACTGATGAAGATGTTGAAGAGATAATGTACATCCTTGATACATATTGTGCATACTTGCAAGGGATATATCCTTTTGAACCGTTAAACAGGCCACATGGACCTCCTCCAAAGCCATCAATTAAGGAAGCTCCGAAATTGGAACTTAAACCACTCCCATCTCACTTGCATTACGCTTATTTGGGTAGTTCTAATACATTGCCTGTTATCATTTCTTCTGATTTATCTAAATTACAGGAGGAAAAATTGCTGAGAGTATTGCGAGAGCACAAGAGAGCCATTGGGTGGACAATGTCAGACATCAAAGGTATTAGTCCTGCTTTTTCCATGCACAAAATCCTAATGGAGGAAGGACACAAACCAAGTATAGAACACCAACGTCGCCTCAATTCCAACATGAAAGAAGTGGTAAGGAAAGAGGTGATCAAATGGCTTGATGCAGGTGTTGTATTCCCTATCTCTGACAGAAAATGGGTGAGTTCAGTTCAGTGTGTTCCTAAGAAAGGAGGAATAACTGTGATACTTAATGATAATAACGATTTAATCCCAACAAGAACTGTTACAGGGTGGAGAATTTGCATTGACTACAGAAAACTGAATAATGCCACCAGGAAGGACCAGTTCCCTCTCCCATTCATGGACCAGATGCTTGATCGATTGGCTGGCCAAGAGTACTACTACTTCCTGGATGGTTACTCTGGGTACAATCAAATTACTATAGCCCCAGAGGACCAAGAGAAGACCACTTTTACGTGTCCTTATGGCACGTGTGCGTTCAAAAGAATGCCCTTTGGTCTTTGCAATGCACCTGCGACATTTCAAAGGTGTATGATGGCCATTTTCACTGATATGGTCGAGAGGTTTGTAGAAGTATTTATGGATGATTTCTCTATTTTCGGATGTTCTTTTGATAAATGTTTAACTAACCTCGATAAAGTGCTAGCCAGATGTGAAGAGACCAACTTGGTCCTAAACTGGGAAAAAAGCCATTTCATGGTAAGAGAAGGTATTGTCCTAGGACACAAAGTGTCCAAGAACGGATTGCAAGTAGACAAGGCAAAGGTGGAAGCAATTGAAAAATTGCCCCCACCCATATCTGTTAAGGGCATACGCAGTTTTCTAGGCCATGCAGGATTTTATCGAAGATTCATTAAAGATTTTTCAAAAATTTCATCTCCTCTTTGCAGGCTCCTTGAGAAAGATACACCATTCAAGTTTGATGATGCTTGTTTGAAAGCATTTGAAGAACTTAAAAGAAGATTAGTCACTGCACCAATTATTGTTTCTCCAGATTGGGAATTGCCTTTCAAATTAATGTGTGATGCAAGTGACATAGCCATTGGTGCTGTGTTGGGACAGCGGAAGGAGAAATTTTTTTACTCCATTCATTATGCGAGCAGAACTCTAAATCCCGCTCAAATAAATTACACTGTCACAGAGAAAGAATTACTTGCAGTAGTATGGGCATTTGACAAGTTTAGATCCTACCTAGTAGGAACTAAAGTCATAGTCTATACTGACCACTCGGCTATCAAGTATCTATTCGCAAAGAAAGATGCAAAGCCAAGACTAATCCGATGGGTTCTTCTTTTGCAGGAATTTGACCTAGAGATACGAGATAGAAAAGGTACTGAGAATTAAGTGGCAGATCATTTGTCCAGATTGGAAAACAGAGGTCATGTGATTGAAAGGGACTCAATAAAAGAAACGTTCCCAGATGAACATCTGTTAGCCATCAAATCTAATGAAACTCCATGGTATGCTGACTTTGTAAATTATATTGCAAGTGGAGTGATGCCATCAGAAATCACAGTTGATCAACGGAGAAGATTCTTCCATGATGTGAAATCGTATATGTGGGACGGGCCCTTTCTCTACAAATAATGTGCTGACCAATTGGTAAGAAGGTGTGTACCTGAAGAAGAAATGAATGCCATCTTGCATGATTGTCATTCTTCTTCATATGGAGGTCATCATGGTGGAGATAGAACATCACAAAAGTTCTCCAATCAGGTTTTTACTGGCCATCCTTATTTAAAGATGCTCATGCGTTTGTTAAAACTTGTGACAGGTGTCAAAGAACAGGTACAATCACAAAGAGAAATAAGATGCCTTTGTAGAATATTTTGGTGGTGGAATTGTTTGATGTATAGGGAATTGACTTTATGGGACCATTTCCAGATTCTAATAGTCATAGATACATTCTGGTTGCAGTAGACTATGTGTATAAGTGGGTTGAAGCCATTGCTCTTCCTACGAATGATGCAAAAGTTGTTGTAAGTTTTGTTAAGAAACACATTTTCACACGCTTTGGAACTCCAAGGGTGTTGATAAGTGACGGAGGAACACACTTTTGCAACAAACTGTTTAAAAATGTTTTATCAAAATATGGGGTAAAACACAAAGTTGCTACTACGTACCACCCTCAAACGAGTGGTCAAGTTGAAGTATCTAATCGAGAGATAAAACAGATTTTGGAGAAAACAATTAATGAAAATAGGAAGGATTGGTCTGTTAAATTAGAAGATGCTTTGTGGGCCTACCGAACTGCATACAAAACTTCAATAGGTACTTCTCCATACAGGTTAGTTTATGGAAAGGCATGTCATTTGCCTGTTGAACTTGAACACAAAGCTTATTGGACAACAAAAAGTTAAATGTGGATATGGATTTAGCTAGTGAAAAAAGGCTACTACAACTCAACGAACTTGATGATTTTAGGTTGAATGCTTATGAAAATTTCAAGTTATATAAAGAAAGGACCAAGAGATGGCATGATAAGCATATCCAACATCGTGAGTTTGAGCCTGGGCAACAAGTTCTGTTATTCAATTCTAGGTTGAAACTCTTTCCGGGAAAGCTCAAATCCCGTTGAGCAGGACCTTTTGTGGTGGTAAGTGTGAGTCCCTATGGAGCAATAGAATTAAGGGATAAAAACTCAAGTGAAACTTTTCTGGTGAATGGACAAAGGGTGAAACACTATTGGGGTGGTGACATTAATCGTCACAAGACCTCGATAGACTTAAATGATGTTTGATGAATTGTGAAGTCGTGCCGCGACAGTAAATCAGGCGCTTGTTGGGAGGCAACCCAATAGTAGCGATATTTGTCATTTTTTTTAGTGTGTTATTCATTTTTAGTTTGTTTAGGTGTTAATTGTGTGTTGATAATTATAGGACAACAAGGAGGGATGCTAAGGTATGATTACACTGTGCATATAAAAAAAAACCCATTAGCGCGGCCGAGCTACAGCCTGCGCTAATGGGCTAATGTATTGCCTTATCCCGCGCTAGACTAGCGCGGCCGCGCTAATGCCCGCGCTAGTCCAGTGAAATGCCTGCGTTTTTTAAAGGTTTTTAAGTATACTAACATACCCCAACCCTAAAAATCATAAAACACCCATTCCCCTCACTATTTACTCTAACCTTAGCGCCTCTTCTTGCATCTTCTTTCATCTTCTTCATCTCCAACTCCTAAATCTTCCAAAAATTCCCAAGACCATCTCCATTAAGGTAAGATTTTCTCTCTTTCTTTCTTTGGTGTTTCTAACTTTGAATTTTTTTTTTTTATTTTGTAGGTATTTTGTTTTTCTTAATTTTCTTTGGAAAAAGAAAAGTTGCCTTCTTAGTTTATAGATTAAGTTTGTTTATGTAACTTCTTGTTAGAATTAATCATGTAAATAGAATCATTATGTAGAATTTTGTTTCTTTATTATATTGTTCATATGAATGTAGATGTTAACTTGAAATAACACCCTATGTCATATATATATATATATATATATATATATATATATATATATATATATATATATATATATTGAGCTGAGAATTTTAGTGTTATATAGTTTGTAAAGTAGTAATGTTGTTTGGTTGTTGTGGATAACACCCTTTTAGAATGTTGTTTAAGGCATTACATCAAACATGCTCACAACATGTTAGATAAAATGTTTCTATAAAGGTAATATTGTGATCAATTTCGTGATGAAGTCTAAGTAGTCCGGATTGATCACCTGAATGAACATTGTTAACCTTCACTTTTTGGCAGGTCTAATGGCTCCTCGTAAGCGCCCATCAGAAGCTTCTTCATCCAGACGCCCAGCTACAACAAATGTTGGGGGAAGGCCATGCAGATCAGTTGATACCCAGCCCTTTAACAGCCAGAAATTGTATCTGCAAAAGTAGAGGACATATTTCATAAAAAAGAAGCCAAGAGTATGATACCAGAGCAAGCAATGGATGTTGTTGCATTGTCAAACTATTGCCCCAAAATACCAATAGAATTGAGGAGGCGGGGACTTGACATCTTCTTTGAAGAGCCAATCATTGGAAACGTGATGCTTGTGCGGGAATTCTATGCAAATCTCCCGGAGCATAATGAATTCAATGTTACGGTGCGTAGACGGTTGGTCAATGCATCAGTGGAGACAATTAGGGCGGCATACAGGCTGCCACCATGGGACGAGAGGACCATAGATGCATACCCAGCAAACAATAGAAAACATACTCCATGGGAAACCTTCACTGACGCATTTGTCGATCGGAGGCTCGAATACAGTGGTTTAAATACGGGAGCAAGTTTCATGCCAACGCCCTCAAGTTTGTAGCTATGTGTTGGTTGTACTTCATTAACAGTCATTTGCTGCCATCAAAGAATTTGACAGAGGTGAACAAACCTCGAGCTTGCTTAATTTGGTGCCTCATGACTGGAAGATTGTTTAATGTGCCACATTTGATACACAATGAGATGTTCCAGAGAGTTCGAGTTCAAAGGTATGGTATGTACTATCCATCACTGGTAACACTCTTGTGTTTGCAGGCTAATGTACAAAACAATCTAGACATCGATGGTCGATTGAAACAAATGAATCCATTCACGGCAGAAAGAGTCACCAAAGGTAGAGAGGACATTCAAGCAGATTTGGATAGTGATGATTCTGACGAAAGCGATGATGATGAGAAGGAAATCGAACAAGCTGCAGCAACTGATGCGGAAATGGGGGATGAAGCCCAGCGTGTTGAACCACAGGTTTCAGATGTTGCTGGCCCGTCTAGGGCCACTAGAGGACAACGGTTAGACCGCATGGAGCAAGAAATCGAACAAATAAAGACTTCAGTGAATGATTTGGCCGGGAGTGTTGGGCAAATGCAAACTCAACAAAAGAAGTCAGAAAAGAAGATAATGGGCTAGCTTCGAGCTTTGGGTAGGGCATGTAATGTTGATGCCAATTCTGTCTCTGATCAAGAGTAAAGCTTCGGGGAAGTATTTTTGCTTAAACTTATACTTTTAATGGAAGCCATGGGGACATGTCTTCAATTTTAAGTGTGGGGTGGAGGAGCCCTTTTTGCAACATTTCTATATTTGTTTTTATCTTGTTTGGTATTACGGATTATTTTGGCTAGTTTAATATTGTTGGAATGTTAATATTGTTTAGTTTGTTAGAACACTAGTATTGTTGTCGTTAGTATTATTTTGGAGTGATGCTTTGAATTTTTGAAGTTAAATGTTTGGTGATTTAAAAGTATATGTTTGTGTTATATAGAATAGATATTGTAAAATAATTTGTGTAGGTAACAAATCCCCCTTGGTTTTTCTTTGAGCCACGGTTCTTTTCCAAGGGCTTATTTTGAACCGTGCATAGGTAGTTTTTAATTTATACTTTGTTTATTAAAATAAAAATTTACAAGCTATAAAATGAAAGAGAATCCATTTTGCTAATACACCTGAACACATTAGATCCTAGAATATAATATTTAGTTTTAAAGGAATTTGACTGAAAGTGCCTTAATTGCATGTTTGCTACTGAAATGAGTACTCATAATAGAGTGTCTCGATGAGTTGATCTTAGTGAGTCGTATGCCATGTGTGGTGAGATTTTTTGCTAATTGCATAGTCCATGTAGTGTAAGTGTGTCTAGAACTTGCCTAGTATGTGAATTGAAGCGAAATTTCAGGTGACACTCGGTTTTTAAAAAATGATGTTAGGCTTTCCTTGATCTTTTTGAACTCAATTGCTTAAATCAAATAAAATCTATCCCTAGTTAACCATTTCCAGCCTTGAAACCTTTATTTGGCACCCACATTACAAGCCTATACCATTTTTGTTCTTAATTGATATTTTGAACCCTTTATCCTCTTAAAGCACTTTAATTGTAAAATGAGCGCTAAAAGAAGTACAAAGGAACTAAGTGTAGGGTGGTTTGTGAACGGAACCAATGAAAGTTAGAAAGGTGCACTGAAATTTGTATATAAAAAAAATCTGTATAAATATATATATATATATATTGTTTTGTTACTGCCAGTGGAGTGTGAATTAAAGCAGTGCATAAAAGAAAGATGGAATACTGCTAGGAGTGAATTGATTGATGCAATTGTTATTAAGATTGAAGAATTTGCACTAAAAATGATTGAGTAATGTGTTAAAGTGCTTAGGAGTGCTAGTCACTAGTCCCAAAATAAATCCTACCAGCCCCTTAACCCACATTACAACCAGAAGAAAAAGTCCTAATTGATTTTTGATCGAACAAGCCTGCATTAGTAGAGATTTACATTAAGGGCAAGCTTATGGTATCATTTGCATGCATGTGACTTCTTTTGTGAGTGTGAGTGAAACTTTCTTGTTGTAAATAATTAGGGTACTCTCTTGTACATATTGATATATGTAATGTTGATAAAATTGTGAGGGCATATGACTCGTGACAGACAAGCAAATCTTGATCTCTGTATAGAGTAATTCAAAGAAGTGTGAATATTGTATAGCACTTGAAAGTTAGTCCAGAAACTAGAATGTTATATTACTAGGTGTAATGTACGAGTTTTGTTCTAGGTCTCAAGCATTAAGGTAAAATGGTTGAGTTGATGACTCTTTTATAAGTTTAGTGTGATTGCTCGAGGACTAGCAATAGATTAAGTGTGGGGTGTTGATAATGGGCTAAATTGTGTAATATAGCCCATATATATATGCTCTAAATTAAGAAGAAATTACTGTCATATCATTATAATTACATATAAAGTTAGCTCTAATTGTGATTCTAATGTTTCACAGGAGTTAATTAAGCATGTGAGAGTTTATGATGGTAAACAATGTGGAAAATTGAGCAAAAGAGGACAAAGGAGCACAAAACCTACTACCGCGGGCATTAGCGCGGCCATTAGTTTGCCCGCGCTAGTCCAAAATTTCGGTCAAAATGTTACCCTACTAGCGCGGCCATTAGCGTGGCCATTAGCATGCCCGCGCTAGTCCAGTTCCGGAAATGCATTATTGAGTGACTATTTTGTCACTAAGGGGTGGATTCCACTAAGGGATAAAAACAAGGAAAAGGTGCATAATTGAGGGATCAGATTTTTGACATTGAGTAGAGTGGAATTACACTATTCATTTTAGAGAGAACATTTTGAGAAGAGAAACCATTGAAGTCCTCTTGGAGCTAAGAAGAAATTGAAGATCAAGACTTTGGAGCAACAAATTAAAGAGTTCATCTAAACCTTCATCTTGTATTTTCTTTGTAGTATGTTAGATACTAATATTGTTGATTTTAGCATGAACATGAGTAGCTAAACACTGTAATATTCTAGGGTCATGGATGTTAGTTGATCTTGTTATTTGAAGCTTAGATTGATTTTATTGAAGTTATTGATATGGGTTGTTTATTTGATTTTGATCTTAATTATTTTACTGCGTAGCTAACAGTAAAATATTATTTACGAACTTTGAATTAAACTTGACAAAGGAAATTCTTGGTTGCATATAAAATCAAATAGAACAAGATTTGAATCTCGGGCATCGGGTGAAGGATTTGCAATTAAGATAGACATATACTTAATTGCCTTGTTTGGTTGAAGAATAAGAGTTGGAAATGCATTCTTGTTAACATTAATACCATAGACATATAGGTATTGATTTAACTTGGATAGATTCATAAGAACTCGAAGGATTCTTATGAATTTTATTAACCTTATAATCAATAACCCGGATAATTTAATAAATCGATTCTAAGAAGAAAATAGCATGATTACTAGCAAGTCCATGACCCTGGAATATATTTGTCCATACTATTATAAAAATATTGTGAATTGGTTGTAGTAATTTCATCTTGAATAATTGTGACATTATTAAGTGTATTATAAAGTGGCTCCTATATATTTTCGAATTATATAGCATAAATCAACAATTAGTTAATGTAATATCAGTCAATAAGTTAATAAAAATTCCTCATGGGAACGATACTTTACTTATTACTATACTACTTGCCGATCACGTACAATTGCGTGAGTGTTTTGGTCGCAACATGTCCGTCCCAATTGGTTCCTAACTTTCCCTCGTTGAGATCCTTTGATGCAAGTGTCTTGACGTAATCGCCCGTCTTGAGTAGGGAATTTTCGTCCTTTTGTTGTAGTACCTCTAGATCTGCTATTTTTGCGCCACTAGCCTGATATGGGCCATTTCCCTTCTTTCTCCGGCCTCGTCCAGGTCTTGTAGCCGGCCTGTGTCGTTCTCATCTCCGCTTATGTGTGAATATCTGAGACTTGGTTCGCCGACCTCAACTGGTATGACGGCGTAGGTTCCGTAGACTAATGAGTAGGAAGTCTCTCCTGTGGAGGATTTGGGGGTGGTTCTATGTGCCCATAATACTTCCGGTAGCAGTTCAGGCCACAATCCCTTGGCGGCTGGGTGATATGGCGTCGAGAGTATCCTTTTGATGTGCCATTTTTCGAAAAAGTTGGTTGTCTTTTGTCCTATGAACTGTCGTCCGTTGTCGCATGTTATTTCCTTGGGGATGCCGAATCGACAGATGATGTTCTTCCAGATGAAGGCTATGACTTCTTGCTCGCAGATTTGGGCGTAGGCGCCTGCTTCTACCCATTTAGAAAAATAGTCAGTTAAAACTAACAAAAAGCGTACCTTTCCTCGTCCGGGAGGCAGCGGTCCGACTATATCCATCCCTCATTTGATGAATGGCCATGGGGAAGTGACTGAGTGGAGAGGTTGCCCCAGCTGATGTATCATGGGAGCGAACCTTTGGCACTTCTCGCATCGTCGGACGTAGTCTGTCGCGTCTTTCTTCATTGTGGGCCAGTAATAACCAGCCCGTATCAGGCACCATACGAGTGCTCTATTTCTTGTATGGGCGCCACAATGACCCTCATGGACTTCTTCCAATACTAGAGTCGTCTGGTTGGGCCCCAGGCACTTGGCCAAGGGCCCTCCAAAAGTTCTTTTGTAGAGGTCGCCGTTCATCAGGCAGTATCTGGCTGCTTGTGTGCGAAGCTTTATGGCTTTTTTTTGTCGTGCGATAGCTGCCCTTCCTGCAGGTATGAAAGGAACTGGTTGCGCCAGTCCTGTGATGACCTGGCCCGTCATCATTTGAGTTATCACCCCGTTATCTCCGTTATATGCGTGTTAATGTTGCAATATGCATGTTGGGTAAGTTTGAGTCAATCCGGGTCAAGTTTGGTTAGAAATGAGACAAATAGTCTCTTAGAAGAAGGAATAGTTGAGAAAAGTTAGCTGGATGTTGACTTGTGAGTTAGAGCTCAGAATCCAATTCTGACAATTCGGTCAGCTCCGGAAGGTCATTCATGAGCTAGGAGAGCGATCGGAAGTGAATTTGGAGGTCCGGTGTAGTTTTAGGCTTGAATTGGCTAAGGTTGAATTTTGGCGATATCCGATCGATAGGTGATATTTTTATCCGGGAGTCGGAATGGAATTCCGACAGTTGCAATAGCTCCGTTAGGTGATTTTGGACGTGTTTAAAAAATTTCAGGTCATTCGGAGGTCGTTTGGTCGGGTTTTGATCGAATGTCGGTTGCGGAAGTTTGAATGGAAACTTAGGCTTGAATTGCTTGAATTTGATGTTTTTCCGTGTTAAAGGATGTGTTTTTATCGTTGGAACAACTTCGTATAGTGCTATGGAATATGTTTGTGGTTTTCGTCGGGGTCCCGGGGGAACCGGGGTGGTTTCGGGAGGTTAAATGGAGGAATTTCAGGGATTTTGCAGGTCTGGGATTTAAGCTTCTGGTATTTTCACTTCTGCGGGTGGAGGACCGCAGAAGTGGAAGCGTAGGGGCGGAAATATTCTCGCAGGTGCGAGATTTGGCTAAGTTGGGCAGTTCCGCAGAAGCGGCCAAGGAGGCGCAGGGGCGGGATCGCAGAAGCAAGCCCGTGATCGCAAGCGCGGAGGAGGCCAGGCCGGGAGCTTCGCAGAAGCGGAGCCCAGTCCCCTTATGCGGTCTTGCAGGTGCGAGACCTGGACCGCAGAAGCGGAACTGGGCGGCTTGGTGTGGAATCGCAGAAGGGACAGGACGACCGCAGAAGCGGACTTGCAGGTGCGAGTCCAGAGCCGCAGAAGCAGAAATCGCGCATATGATAAGAAAATCAGAAGGGGTAAAATTTCATAAGTCATAAAACATTAGGGCTCGGTATTAAGAGGCGAATTGGGCGATTTTGACAGTAAATTGCTGGGAGTTTATCGGGTTATCATCGGAGGTGAGTTTCATGGTTCAATTACGTGTTTTTATCTTGAAATCCTCCTCTATTTTACTGAAATTGGATGAAATTATGAGGGAATGTAGCCTAAGCCAGGGCTTTGGTAAAATGTCGATTTGAGTGGGGCAAACAGAGTCCGATTTTGGAAAACCTTATATGCATAGACTCGTGTTGAGATGAGGATTCCGAATATGTAACTGTCGTAATTTTTCGAGGAGCGTACCAAAAGTCGGGTTTTGGCAACTTTGTGGGTTTTGATGCAAATTGAGTTATGTAACGACCCGCCCCGTCGTTACGGGAATCTCCACCCCGTTACCTTGAATTAACATATCTTATGCTTATATATCAGTGTTAGAACCTATCGGGTGAGTTAGGAGTGAATTGAATTCAAAATGAAGCAAATAGCATGTTTGAAGGAAATTTGAATATGAAAAGTCAACCTAGAGTTGACTATCGAGTTAGAGTGCTCGGAATCGGATTCGATGATTCGACTAGTTTCGAGGGATCATTTATGACTTAGGAGAGCAATCGGAATTGAATTTGGAGATCCGGTCTAGAAATAGGCTTGAATTGGCTAAGGTTGAATTTTGGCGAAATCCGATCGATAGGTGAGATTTTGATCCGGGAGTCGGAATGAAATTCCGACAGTTGCAGTAGCTCCGTTAGGTGATTTTGGATACGCCTGCAAAATTTCAGGTCATTCGGACGTCGTTTGGTCGGGTTTTTGATTGAATGTGTAATTCGGAAGTTTTGAAGAAACATAAGCTTGAATCCGTGTGTAATTGGTGATTTTGATGTTTAGGATGGTGTTTTCATGATTGGAACAAGTCCGTATCGTGTTTTGGAGTATGTTGGTGGTTTTCGTTGGGGTCCCGGGGGCCTCGGGGTGAATCCGGACCATCATCCGGCATTTTTGGAACTTGGAAGTCTGCTGTAAATTTGCAGACCATTGTGCAAAAATTAAGCCATCGCGTTCGCGAGGGCAAGGCCCGCGTTCGCGTAGGCTGGGGCATATTGGTCATCGCGTTCGCGTGGGATGGTAACGCGTTCGCGTAAGATGAAGTTGGAACGCATCGCGTTCGCGTGGAATAAGGCCGCGTTCGCGTAGGAGAAAGATGGAGACCATCGCGTACGCGTGAAGGGTAGACGCGTTCGCGTAGAAGAAATCCGGCAGCTGGGGAAATGATCGTCGCGGACGCGTGATAAGGCGTCGCGTTCGCGATGAAGTAATCAAACAGGCCATCGCGTTCGCGTGAGGTGCATCGCGAACGCGTAGAGTAAAATCGTCCGGCAGTGAGTTTAATTGCAGAACAGAGGGCTCGCGGGTTCTTATACCCAAAACATAATTTTGAGCCCTAGAGAGAAGAAAACTCGAGGAAATCACTGAGAAATCATCGGGTATTCGTCGGAGGTAAGATTCTTGACTCAAAAACATCATTTTATGGTAGAATTAACATCAATCTTCATGAAATTGGGTTGAAATCTTGAAGAAATGTGGCCTAGATATTGAAAACGGGATTTTTAGTTTTGGAAGGCCATTTGAACTCCGATTTTAGTAAATTTTATATGTACGGACTCGTGGCGGGACGAGGGTTCTGGAAATATGAGTTTCGAGATTTTTCGAGATGTGGGCCCGGGGCTCGGGTTTTGCCAATTTCGTGATTTTTGATATTTTTGGAGTTCTTTCGATTGGGTTATGTTCCATTAGCCTATTTTGATATATTTGTGCTGATTTGTGCTAGTTTTGACGTGCGTGGATGCCGGTTCGAGGAGCTAAGGCGTCGCGGGCATGAGCTTTCGTCGGTTCGGGTGGGTAATACTTGTAAATGATGTCATGAGGGTTAGTAAACCCCGGACTTGCACATCTTAGTGCTGTGTTGAGGTGACTTGCACGCCGGATAACGGGCGTGGGGTAGAGCACCATTGGGGATCGTGACTTGGTCCGTCCCGCGTAATAAATAATAACACCTAATTGTTGAAATGAATTGGACTAATTATCATGTTTGGGCTTCGTGCCAATTATTTGAGTCCTTCGGGGATTGGTATCACTGTTTTGATAACACTGTGCATATTTTATTCTAAATTTAAGTTTTAAAATGGTATTTTTGCTATTCAGCATTTTTATAAGGTTATGAAAAAAAAACTTGAACAAGGTCTTAATAACATTTTTAGTTTTGAGCTAATATGATATTGTTGCCCGTAGGGCTTTCTTGATTATTTGTTAGACTGATTGGGCTGAGGGCCATATGTTAGGGCATGACATTTCATGTGAGCATATGCATACACATGCATGGATCGGACTGCACGCCGCAGTGGTATACGGATCGGGCTGCGCGCCGCAGCAGGTGTGATATTAATATTGTGCTTGGGCTGTAGGAGCCCCTCCGGAGTCTGAACCCCCACAGTGAGCACGGGTACCCAAATTGGATCGGGCTACACGCCGTAGCGGTCATATGCGTTGCATGGCATACATACATTGGTTTACGTGTACTACGTGGCATAACATTCAGCACTCATACATTACTGGCACACATGCATTAGTTGCCTTATTGACCAGATCTCCTGGTATAAATTGTTAAGAAGTGCTGAGCCCGAGAGGCTGATTTGAGTGTTGACTTGCACTGCTTGAGATTCTCCCAGGTATTGGTATGTTATAATGAAAGAAAGTAGCTAAAAATTGAGATTTCTAAATAATCTACTCACATATGCTGAAAAGGAATAAAATGATAGTGTTTTGAAGTTTAATGATAGTTATGTATTGTGTAGCAAGAGATAGTGCCTTGCGTGGTTTTCTTCCATTCAGCATTATTTACTTTTATTACCGCTGAGTTGGAAGTACTCACACCCGACTCCCTGCACCTTGTGTGCAGATCCAGGTACATTACAGCAGAGCTGATTCCATTGCGGCTCGGGAGTGCTTTTGGACAGTCGAGGTAGCTGCCAGCGTTCGCAGGACCTGATTCTCCGGTTTGTCTATATTTTGTTCTGATCCTCCCACACTTGTGCACAGTTATATTCTCTATTTACACTTGTATATTCCGTAGAGGCTCATGACTCTTGACCCTTCGGTCTATGGGAGTTGGCACGTGTTGGGACTTGGTTCCTTGTTTTTAATATGTATCTATCACTGTTGAATTATTTCCGTATGCTTAAATTGGATAAAGTGAGCTTATGGCTCCGTGATTGTTGTTAATTGGTCAGGCTGGCCTAGCAGTGTGCTGGGCGCCATCACGACCGGATTTGGGGTCGTGACAGTATTTCCAACGGGTTGTGTCTAATTAACCGATATTGATGTATTCTCGTTGATTTTGAGAAGATTCGGCATCCGAGGAGAATGACTTGCGAGGCAAACACAGAGCGGGCTAGGACTCTTACCGGTTCGAGGTGAGTGGTAATAGTAAATGATGTACTGAGGGTTTGAAACCACGTACTAGCACTTCACAATGCTATGTTGAGATGAGACACGTGTTTTGTGACGGGCGTGGTGACATTGTGATTGGGGAATTGGACTTGGTCCTTTCTGACTAATAGTGTATTGTATATTGTGACTGAGAATGGGATTATAACTGTGTAATTGGGCTAGTAGCCATGTTTGGGGCCTTGTGCCTATCTGTAGAGCATTAGGGAACCTGTAGAGCTAGGTGACCCCTATATCATGTTGGAATCTTACACTCAGCTGTAATATTAGCTGAATAGCATATCGAGATCCAGTACTAGATGTGTACTGTGAGAGATAGACTGCTTAGGGTGGAAATTCCCTGATTTAGCTGAGTGGGCCTGAAAGGCCAATTCTATACTGATTGGGACAGGGTCGAGGACCCATTATGAGGTATTATTCATATATACCTATATTGGATTAGGGTGCGCGCCGCAACAATATATGTGTTGGATCGGACTGCACGCCGCAGTAATATATATATGTGGGTCGAACTGCACGCCGCAGTATTATTGCGCTTGGGCTGTAGGAGCCCCTTCGGAGTTTGAGTCTACACACATTCTCAGTGAGCGCTGGTGTATATTATGGGATCGGGCTGCACGCCGTAGCAGTATAGTTATAAATATATATATATAATGGATCGGACTGTACATATATATATATATATATATATATATAAATATATATAGGATCGGACTGCACGCCACTGTAATATATGTATGGATCGGGCTGCACGCCGTAGTATCATAGCGCTTCGGCCTAGGGAGCCCCTCCGAAGTCTGTATACACCCCCAGTGAGCGTCGTCGATGTTAAATGGAGAGGGCTGTGCGCCACAGCGGTATATGTATTGGAGCGAGTTGTACGCCGCAGCATTATACTTATTCATATCCATATACATACTCAAATACTTGTACATTATAGACATATGTACATATCTACATACATTGTGTGTACACCGCAACGGTTGATATGAGGATTTGGTGAGTGTGGGACCTTGTTGAGATAGATGTGGTATGGAGATCAGAGTACTCATTGTAGTGATGACTTACCTGTAGGGGTTTGCCTTAGAACTGTTTAGTGATAGTACATGAGTTCTTATTTTCAGTTATTAGTTATTATTATTACTCACTGAGTTGAAATATACTCACCCCACTCCCCTGCACTTTTTGTGCAGATTCACAGGTGCCCGAGAGCAATTGAGTTGTTGTAGCTGCTTACTCATATCTACCTTGCGGAGACCACGAGGTAGCTGCCGACGTTTGCAGAACCTGTTTTCTCCTTCCTTATCATTTTGTTGCTTTCATTTTGCTTAGACTTGTTTATATAGGATGTTTATTCTGTAGAGGCTCAGACTTGTGACACCACGATTTGGTTGGGACCGTATTTTGTATGCTTCTACTATTATGTTTATCATTTTGATATGAACACTTGTTATTTAAGTTTAACTTGATTATCTGGAATTAATAATTGGCGGGTTTAAGGGATAACATGGTCGGGCTTACCTAGCATTATGTTGGGCACCATCACGACCGGGATTAGGGTCGTGACAAGTCCCAATTTAGGGTACGCGGGTTGCGTTGAGCACCGCATTTCACCCTCAGACGGACGGGCAGTCTGAGCGCACTATTCAGATCCTGGAGGATATGTTGCGAGCATGTGTGATTGACTTTGGTGGTTCTTGGGATGAGTTCTTGCCTTTTGCTGAGTTTACCTACAACAACAGTTATCAGTCGAGTATTCAGATGGCCCCGTACGAGGCATTGTATGGCAGATGGTGTAGATCTCCCGTGGGATGGTTTGAGCCTGGTGAGGATAGATTGATAGGGACTGAGTTAGTTCAGGATGCTCTGGATAGAGTGAAGTTGATCCAGGAGAGGCTTCGCACAGTAGAGTCTCGCTAGAAGAGTTATGCAGACCGTAGAGTTCGAGAGTTGCCTTTCATGGTTGGTGACAGAGTATTGTTGAAGGTTTCACCCATAAAGGGTGTCATGAGGTTCGGGAAGAAAGGGAAGTTGAGTCCCAGGTACATTGGTCCTTTTGAGATACTCAGGAGGGTTAGAGAGGTGGCATATGAGCTGGCCTTGCCACCCAGTTTGTCCAGTGTTCATCCAGTATTCCATGTGTCCATGCTCCGGAAGTACATCGGGGATCCGTCTAATGTATTAGACTTCAGTACCATTCAGCTTGACGGTGATCTATCTTATGATGTGGAGCCAATGGCTATTCTGGGTAGACAGGTTCAAAAGTTGAGGTCCAAGGAGATTGCTTCAGTCAAGGTGCAGTGGAGAGGTCGACCTGTGGAGGAGACTACTTGGGAGGTCGAGCAGGAGATGCGGAGCAGATATCATTACCTATTTGAGCCTCCGGGTATGTTTCTTGACCCGCTCGAGGACGAGCATTTTCTTAAGTTGGGGAGAATGTGATGACCCAGCCCGTCATCATGTGAGTTATCACCCCGCTATCCCCGTTATATGCGTGTTAATGTTGCAATATGCATGTTGGGTATGTTTGAGTCAATTCGGGTCGAGTTTGATTAGAAATGAGACAAATAGTCTCTTAGAAGAAGGAATAGTTAAGAAATGTCAGCTGGATGTTGACTTGTGAGTTAGAGAGCTCGAAATCGAATTCTGACGATTCGGTCAGCTTCGGGAGGTCATTTATGAGCTAGGAGAGCGATTGGAAGTGAATTTGGAGGTCCGGTGTAGTTTTAGGCTTGAATTGGCTAAGGTTGAATTTTGGTGATGTCCGATCGATAAGTGAGATTATGATCCGGGAGTCGGAATAGAATTCCGATAGTTGCAGTAGCTCCGTTAGGTGATTTTGGACGTGTCTGCAAAATTTCAGGTCATTGAGAGGTCGTTTGGTCGGGTTTTTGATCGAATGTCGGTTGCGGAAGTTTGAATGGAAACTTCGGCTTGAATTGCTTGAATTCGATGTTTTTCCGTGTTAAAGGATGTGTTTTTATCATTGGAAGAAGTTTGTATAGTGCTATGGAGTATGTTTGTGGTTTTCGTCGGGGTTCCGGGGGACCCGGGGTGGTTTCGGGAGGTTAAACGGAGGAATTTCAAGGATTTTGCAGGTTTGGGATTTAAGCTTCTGGTATTTTCGCTTCTGCGGGTGGAGGACCGCAGAAGCGGAAGCGTAGGGGTGGAAATATTCTCGCAGGTGCGAGATTTGGCTAAGCTTGGCAGTTCCACAGAAGCGGCCAAGGAGGCGCAGGGGCGGGTTCGCAGAAGCGAGCCCATGATCGCAGGAGCGGAGGAGGCCAGTCCGGGAGCTTTGCAGAAGCGGAGCCCAGTCCGCTTATGCGGTCTTGCAGGTGCGAGATCTGGACCGCAGAAGCAGAACTGGGCGGCTTGGTGTGGAATCGTAGAAGCGACAGGACGACTGCAGAAGCGGGCTCGCAAGTGCGAGTCCAGAGCCGCAGAAGCGGAAATCGCGCCTGTGATAAGAAAATCAGAAAGGGTAAAATTTCATAAGTCATAAAACATTAGGGCTCGGTATTAAGAGGTGAATTGGGCAAGTTTGACGGGAAATTGCTGGGAGTTCATCGGGTTATCATCGGAGGTGAATTTCATGGTTCAAATACGTGTTTTTATCTTGAAATCCTCCTCTATTTTACTGAAATTGTATGAAATTATGAGGGAATTTAGCCTAAGCCAGAGCTTTGGTAAAATATCGATTTGAGTGGGCAAACGGAGTCCAATTTTTTAAAACCTTATATGCATAGACTCGTGTTGAGACGAGGATTCCGAATATGTAACTTTCGTAATTTTTCGAGGAGCGTACCAAAAGTCGGGTTTTGACAACTTTGTGGGTTTTGATGCAAATTGAGTTATTTCGAATGGGTTGTGTCTAATTAACCTATATTGATGTATTCTCATTGATTTTGAGCAGATTCGGCATCCGAGGAGATTGACTTGCGAGGCAAGCGCAGAGCAGGCTAGGACTCCTACCGGTTCGAGGTGAGTGGTAATAGTAAATGATGTACTGAGGGTTTGAAACCCCGTACTAGCACTTCACAGTGCTATGTTGAGATGAGACACGCATCTTGTGACGGGCGTGGTGACATTGTGATTGGGGAATTGGACTTGGTCCTTTCCGACTAATTGTGTATTATATATTGTGACTGAGAATGGGATTATAACTGTGTAATTGTGCTAGTAGCCATGTTTGGGGCGTTGTGTCGATCTGTAGAGCATTAGGGTACCTGTGGAGCTAGGTGACCCCTATATCATGTTGGAATCTTACACTCAGCCGTAATTAGCTAAATAGCATATTGAGAGCCAGAACTAGATATGTACTGTGAGAGATAGACTACTTAGGGTGGAAATTCCATGATTTAGCTGAGTGGGCCTGAAAGGCCAATTCTATACTGACTAGGACAGGGTCGAGGACCCATTATGAGGTATTATTCATATATACCTATATTGGATCGGGCTGCGCGCCGCAACAGTATATGTGTTGGATCGGACTGCACACCGTAGTAATATTACATATGGGTCGGACTGCACGCTGCAGTATTATTGCGCTTGGGCTGTAGGAGCCCCTTCAAAGTCTGAGTCTGCACACATTCTCGGTGAGCGCTGGTGTATACTATGGGATCGGGCTGCGCGGCGCAGCAGTATAAATATATATACATATATATATATTGGATCGGATTGCACACTGCAGTAATACATGTGTGGATCGGGCTACACGCCATAGTATCATAGCGCTTGGGCCTAGGGAGCCCCTCCGAAGTCTGTATACACCCCCAGTGAGCGCCGTCGACGTTAAATGGAGCAGGCTGCGCGCCGCATCGGTATATGTATTGGAGCGGGCTGCACGCCGCAGCATTATACTTATTCATATCCATATACATACTCAAATACTTATACATTATAGACATATGTACATATCTACATACATTGTGTTGGCTGTACACCGCAGTGGTTGATATGAGGATTTGGTCAATGTGGGACCTTGTTGAGATAGATGTGGACTGGAGATCAGAGTACTCACTGTAGTGATGACTTACCTGTGGGGGTTTGCCTTAGAACTGTTTAGTGATAGTAAAGGAGTTCTTATTTTCAGTTATTGTATTTTATTATTGCTCACTGAGTTGAAATATACTCACCCCACTCCCCTGCACTTTTTGTGCAGATTCACACGTGCCAGAGAGAAGTTGAGTTGTCGCAGCTGCTTATTCATTACTATCCCGTGGAGACTTCGAGGTGGCTGCCGACATTTGCAGAACCTATTTTCTCCTTTCTTATCATTTTGTTGCTTTCATTTTGCTTAGACTTGTTTGTATTAGGATGTTTATTCTGTAGAGGCTCAGACTTGTGACGCCACAATTTGGTTGGGACCATATTTTGTATGCTTCTACTATCACGTTTATCATTTTGATATGAACACTTGTTATTTAAGTTTAACTTGATTATCCGGAATTAATAATTGGCTGATTTAAGGGATAACATGGTCGGGCTTGCCGAGCATTGTGTTGGGCGCCATCACGACCGGGATTGGGGTCGTGACAAGTCCCAAGTTAGGTGTAGAGAGAATACCTCGCTGCGATCGATGGCAGAATGCATTTAGGGTGATGGTGCTTTCTTTGCTCAGGTTCGTAGCCGTTGCGGCCAGTTTGGCCAATCCGTCAGCTTCGCCGTTATGTACCCTACGTACTTGCTCGAAGCGACATTCGTCAAATTGGGCCATCAGTTTACAGACTTCGGCTTGATATTTTTGTAGTCTTTGTTCCTTGATCTGGTAGGCTTCGGCGACTTGATTTATCACATTTGTGAGTCGCATTGCAAGACCAGTCGGCGGGCCCCGTATCTGGCGGCTAATTTCAAACCTGCAATAACGGCTTCGTACTCTTCTTCGTTGTTAGTTATATTGGGGTATCGTATGGACTGGCGAATGACCTCGCCCGTGGGGACCTCAAGAACGATTCCCAGTCCCGATCCCGAGGCGTTCGCGGCCCCATCGGTGTGAAGTATCCAAGGGTCCATGTTAGGGGTTGTTTGTAGGGCCTCCTTCTCAGCCTCAGGTGAGAGGCCGACACTGAAGTCGGCGAGGACTTGCGATTTGATGGCGATTCTAAGGATGTAGGTGATATCGTGCTCGCTGAGCTCTATAGCCCATCTGGCGAGATAGCCCGACAGTTCGGGCTTCTGTAGGATGCTTTCTAGAGGGAAGGTGGTCACTACCCAGATGGGGTGACATTGGAAGTAAGGTCTCAGCTTTCGGGAAGCCGTGACCAATGCCAGTGCCAGTTTCTCGAGGTGTGGGTATTGAGTCTCGGCGTCCACTAGAGTCTTACTAATGTAAAAGATAGGTGATTGCGTACCTTTATGCTTGCGGACGAGCACCGCGCTGACTGCAACCTCGGAGACGGCCAGGTATATTAGTAAAGGTTCATTTGGTTCCGCCTTTGCTAGCAGTGGCGGGGATGTCAGGTACGCTTTCAATTCTTGGAGGGCCTTGACACATTCGTCATTCCAGTGGAAACCATTATCCTTCCTCAACACATTGAAGAACTTGTGGCACCTGTCTGATGATCGGGAGATGAAGCGGGAGAGGGCGACTATTCGGCCTGTCAACTTCTGAACCTATTTTTTGCTGGTAAGCGCTTTGGTTATCGAGGCGATCGCCTTGATCTGGTCTGGGTTGACCTCGATCCCCCTCTATGATACAAGGAAACCGAGGAACTTCCCAGATGCTATGCCAAAAGCGCATTTTTCGGGGTTTAACTTCATCCCGTAACTGTTCAAGATTTTGAAGGCCTCTCGTAGGTGATTGATATGGTCCTCCTTTTTTGCCAATTTAACCAGCATGTCATCAATGTAAACCTCCATGGTCTTCCCGAGTTACTTATTGAACATCTTAGTGACCAACCTCTAGTAAGTTGCTCCCGTGTTCTTCAGCCCGAAGGGCATCACCCTGTAGCAATAAGTACCTTGGTGGGTGATGAAGGTGGTTTTTTCCTGATCCTCCTCCACCATCAGAATCTGATTGTAGCCGGAATAGGCATCCAGGAAGCTCAATAGCTCATGCCCTGCTGTGGCGTCGATCAGTTGATTGATGTGGGGCAGGGGGAAGGATTCTTTAGGGTAGGCCTTGTTTAGGTCGGTGAAGTCCACGCACATCCTCCACTTTCCGCTTTTCTTCTTGACCATTACCACGTTGGCGATCCATTGCGGGTACTTCGACTCTCTGACGAAACCATTGGCCAGTAACTTGTCTACCTCCTCTCGGACCGCCTCATTGATGGCGGCATTGAATTTTCTCCTGCCTTGTTTCACTGATGGATGTAATGGATCAACGTTGAGCCGGTGCGTGGCGATATCCGATGAGATCCCTGGCATGTCTGCATGGGAAAAAGCAAACGTGTCTCCATGTTTAGTCAGAAATTCATGGTACTTACCCGGGTTCACGAGCCCGTGACCGATGTAGGCCTTCTTCTCAAGGTCATTCTGGTCTAGCTGAACCGGGTCGAGCTCCTCGGCCGTAGCATTGCAAGCATCTATGATGTCTGGATCCCTTATGGCGTCGACCGTCGGGTCTGCTTGAGTCCCCGACGTGGTTGATTGCTATGCTTTCGCGCTTGCCCCGCTCAGTTGTTTGGTGTGATCGCAATCTTGAGCTATTTTATAACATTCCTGCGCTGTGCGCGGCTCCCCTTTGATGCTGAACATTCCCCATGGGGTAGGGAATTTGATTGCTTGGTACAGGCTTGATGGGACCGCTCGCATGGCGTGTATCCATGGGCGTCCAATGATGACGTTGTAGGCCGTCTCCTGGTTCATCACATGAAAGGTTGTTTCTAGGGTGACACCTCCCGCAAGGACGGGCATGGTCACTTTTCCTAATGTGCGCTCCACTACATTGTTAAAACCGGTTAGAGTTATGCACCTGGGAGTGATTCTGTCCTCGAGTCCCATCTGAGCGAGGACTCTCGGATGAATGATGCAGACACCGCTTCCGTCATCGATCATGACTCTCCTGACATTGGTATCAATGATACGCAAGGTAATAACCAAAGCATAATAGTGAGGGAAACACAAACCGTCGGCGTCAGACTTATCGAAGGTGATACTCCCTTCGAGGTCATCGTACCGTTCGTGGGAGATAGTTCTTTTCAGTCGGTGTGTGTTGGTGAACTTGACGTGGTTGATGGTGGCGTCATCCCCCTCCCCGACGATCATGTTTACCGTACGCGTCGGAGAGGGTGGCTTTGGGGGTCCCCTGGAGTGCTCCCGCCCGCGGCCAAAATTAGCTTTCCCCTTATCGCTGAGCAGTTCCTTCAGGTAGCCCTGATTGAGCATTCTGACGACTTCCTATCATAGGCCGATGCAGTCTTCGGTCCGGTGTCCTCGTTCCTGATGGAACTCGCACAAGACGTTGGATTTTCTTGTGGCTGGGTCTGGCTTCATCTTTTGGGGCCACTGCACCTTAGTGCCGAGCTTCTCCAGTTCGTACACCACTTCTGAGGGCGAAACACAAAATTTATGTGATGAAAGTAAAGGGGGCGTACCTCGGTCGTTTCTGAGTGGGGCGACGTGACGCTGCACAACATTCGTGTGTCGCGGGGGCGGGAGTGAAGACCTTGCGTAGGGTTGGTGTTGTTCTCTGCTAGGGCGTGGAAGGAGTACCCGGCGTCCCTCGTGTCGTCGATCGTTCCTCGCGTCCGGGTGCACGGCAGCCAGCCGCCAGGTCGGCCCGTTGAGATCTTCTTCGTCCGCTCGTACCTCGGCGCAGTAGGAGTTGTGGATCTCATCACAAGTTGTGGGAGGATATTTCATGAGCCGGTTCAGTAGCTTCTTAGTTGCTTTGGAGTCTTCCCTGCTGAATCTGTTCTGGAAGGCCGCTACCGCCATTCCTTCTGACACATTTGGCAGGCTCATTCTTACCCTGTTGAACCTTGCGAGGAAGTCCCCGAGGCCTTCGCCCGCGGTCAGTCGAACGGCGAATATGTCGTTCACCCTTGCTTCTGCTTTCTTGGCACCTGCATGTGCGGTGACGAATTTATCAGCCATTTCCTCGAAGGTCGAGATCGCCTTGGCGGGTAGTTGAGAGTACCAGGTTAGCGCTCCTCCAGTCAGCGTTTCGTCGAACTTCTTTAGCAGCACTGACGGAACTTGTTCTTTAGATAAGTCGTTACATTTTACTGCGGTGACGTAGTGGATGAGATGATCCTCGGGGTCGGTGGTTCCATTGTACACCTTCAGGTATGAGGGCATCTTGAAGGTTTTCGGGATGGTGTAGGGCGCTGCTTCTTCGGAGTAAGGTTGTTCCACGAACCTTCCTACGTCCTGCTTGGGTAGTAGCTTAGGCGCCACGGGAATCTTGTCAACCCTGTCTTGGTGCTCCTTCATCTGGTCGCGGAGGACCTTGTTTTCGCCCTCCATTTCCTTCATTTTTCTGAGGATGGAGGCTAGTGTGTCATCGTGCGTCTCGGTCTCGATAGGTCGGCTGTTGGTCCGTGTTTCTTCTTGTTCGTCTGTTGCGGTGGTATTGCTGGTAGCCGGAGCGGCATTTTCGCAACCCTGTGGTGGTTTTTCCACCAAGCTGCTCAGGGTGCTAGTCAGCCATTCCTCCAGTAGCCTCCTGACCGCTGGAGGTGCCTCTTTCGGATTGGAGTCCCTTCCTAGGGGTATGGGGGAGGTTTCAGCTTCAGGCGCGATAGAGGGAGTAGCGTTGATGGTTGTGCTTCCCCCAGCCTCGTTCATGGCACTCAGGAGGTTTGTGGTAACTTCAACCATAACCGTGGGTCGCGTGTTACTTTCAGCCATCCTCAAAGAGTTTCTTTCTTTTTTTGATCGGATCTCGCGAATGTATACCACGAGTTTGATTCTCGAAATCCCCACAGACGGCGCCAAATTGTTTTGCTCAAAAGATGTTGAATACCTTTGAACTAATCAATCAATGTAAACAAAGGGATAATCGGAATCAATGGTAATATAAATTGAATATCGATCGTTAGATTAATGTGCGTGGATAGCTCGTATACGAAGATAATAAAGTTTAACACAATATATAGAACAAGTAAGGAGTGGAAATGTTGATAATAGAGAGAATAATGATAGAGAGAGAGAATTGTCTTATAAAAAATTGATCAATCGTTACAAATGGGGGAGGCCCTTCCTTATATGGGAAAGAGGCCCCCTCGCCCAACTATTACATTGACGCTGGATATTACAAGTATATTCGGAATATAAAACAGGGGAGATCGGGGACGTCCTCCTAGATAGATCCGCCGGCTTGGTATTCTAAGGGCGGGGATGTACCCTTTATGGCGTACGGCCACAAGTGAGAACGTCCTCGAATGTTGCCGTCCTCGTAAGGTGGCGTCCTCGTGCTGCACTTCATCGGGACCAGCCACGTGTATGTACAAACCAGTCGCACTATTCATCCAATTTGTCCCCATACACTATCAACAAGTGCGATAAAGAAAACGAGTAAAAAGTCTACAAACACTAAAGACTAAATGAACGATAGTAATTGAATTTGACCGATTGATTGTGTGTTAATCGAATTTCGCTGGAGCACGGTGTGGTTTGGAGAGAAAAAGTACAAATAACATCAAGTTAAAACACATATGAAGTAACACCAGGATTTTTAATCCATGATGTAGAGACAACAACGATGCTATAATTTCCTCATCCTCTTATTAGAAGGCTATGTGCTTTCACATAGCTCAAGTAAAGAATTCCAAAGGAAGCTTTTTTCTGGGTACGCATTAGTTAGGACTGACTTCAATCTGCTCGTTTCCACCTTTTCAATATCAATTGCCAGAGTCGCCGACAGTTGCTGATAACAAACAAATAAAATCAACTGCGCGAAAAGTTTACAAGTTACTGTAAACTTGAAACAAATATGAAGAAGCATAATACCTTTTTGAGCCACATCATATAAGTTGCAGCAAAGGTTGCTTGAGCTTGATAGTCCTCAAAGTCACTATCACGTACATTTGTGCAGGAACGGAATAGTTCTAATTCATTATCTATGAGCATGTCAATGTCAACTGTCTTGATGTTTCTCTGGTTAGACGGCAAGGATCTATCATGATCACCGCACACAAAATATCTTATCCAGCATGTCAAGAGGAAACGGCGATGAAGCCACAATGCCTGACAGGAAAACAATAACATGAGACGGGTTTCTCCCAAGCTTTCAAGCTTGTCAGAATTCAGAATACCTTCATGAAGCAAATTAAAGAAAATCCAGATACAAATAATAGATAAAGGACAGATGCAATCAAATTTTGCGCATGGAACTGATCATATTTTTTACGCTGAGGCATCAGATTTGGGAATCTATAACAAAACATCAACATGAACATTCTATTGATCTCATTAAGGAGTATTATAGATGAAACAAAGAACGATTCAAACGAAGATAATCTCCATAAATTTCCAAGAGATGTGTGTATATCCACTCCAACACCTTACTGTCAAATTAGACGTTTCACTTACTTTTGTAAACCTACATAACTTAGCGTGCAACATTAGACAATTGACAGGAATGCTACGACTCTACCAGTGTTTTAAAAGGCGTTCCTGGGCGAGGCGTACCAAAAACGCCCCGGGGCAATGGTGGGGGCGAAAGTCCCGTAAGGCGTACGCCAGGCGAGTTTTTGGTTGAGGCGAGTTTTTTGGTCGAGGCGTAAGCCCAAGAGACATTTTTAAAAAGGAATTAAAAATATTAAATTTAAAAGTAAACTTTTTAATATTGCTAAAAGCCCTAAATTATAAGTCTTTCCCAATTCTTTCCGCTAGTCTACCTCTACCAAGAGCAACGATTTATGACTTTTTTTTGCAACAGAAAACTTCATTCTTCTCCGTATGTCAAATTCAATAGGTTTATTTCTTCCACGTAAAAACTTTATTATTTTGAACTCATTACTTTCCTCTCTTTTTATATTTCACTGTTAGTTTGTAAATATGTATGTAATTAGTTTTTTAAGTTTAGTGCTTCACTTGCTCTCTTTCAAATATGGGATTATATGTATGCGAGTTTTTATATGTATTGATTGGATTTATATATAATTTCACTTATTTATTTGGGATTTATAATTTCATTAGATAATATGGAATTTCAGTTATATATATAATTATTTTGCCTTTATATGTAATTTCACTTTATTTGAGACTTCGTATATATATATATATATATATATATATATATATATATATATATATATATTACTTATTTAAAGTTTTTTTTCAAAAATTTATGCAATTTTATCTATTTAATAATATTTTTTTATAATTATATTATTTTATAAAATATTAAAAATTAAATACCCATGGGGCTTACGCCCGGCTGAGGCATATGCAAAACGCCTCACCTTACGCCCCCGCCTTTTAAAACACTGGACTCTACATGCGCCAAAGAGCTGTCTGGGGAGACTTCAGGAAACTTTCAAACATCACTAAGTCAAATAACCAAAAAAATTGTTATTGTGAAAACCAGTGTGATATACATACCTCTCTCCCCACATAACGTTTTATCAGCTTCTCCACCCAGTTGAACTCATCCTATCAGCAGAAATAGAGACCAAAAAAAACTTAGCAAATTGCAAGATGCCATGGCTTAGTATTTGTCAATAGACGACTTACTGTTTTCAGAACCAACAAGAATGAAAAGTAACACTTTTTTCAATCCATATTACTCCTGGATTTCGCATTTAACACTAAAAGCTTCAGAACTAGTTGAGCATTTTACTAGAACCTCCCCACCTCCACATCAGGAACTTTAATTTTCAATCCTTTTTTCACACTGATCATTCCTGCAACACCTTAATTACTAGATAAAGGCATTGTAGTGGAATGCATAGTTGGCTAATTAAGGTTGAGCCTCTGTGATTTCTGAGGAGATTATAATGAAATTTTTTAGTGAAAAGCATGAACTTTTCAAGCCCTAAAATTTCAGACGATGAATGATGATGCTAAGGCTTCTCCTATAAGCATCTTCTGAGTTCATTGTGAAAATAGAATCTTTACACAAATGACAAATGCCATTCTTTTTTAAATTATTATAATTACATATAGGGTGTAGGAGAAGCGGAAATGGGGGAGGGGATTACATGGTGGAGAATCGAACCCTCACCAACAAGGTGAAAGTTCAAGTAACCAACCAACTGAACTACTAAGATTCCTCGACAAATGCCATTCAATTTTGAGGAAATAACCACATGAGCAAAAGCATACCTTCAACAATTCATGAAGTTCCGGATCAAAGCTAGCATCTCGATCCTTGTTATGCTGTGATTCTTCAAACAGACGAAGCATCAACCGCTGTGTAGACCAATGCACCAAAATAAACAACATTATACCTCCATGCCTTCCTCTATTTGAACTTTGAATGGAACAAGCAGTTTCACAAACCGTTAAATATTTTATGGGACTAGGCTTGATAGGTTCTTTCAGTGTTACCAAACAAAAGAGACAAGCAAATCAAGATTCTGATGGAAAAAAATCTAACATATATTACAAATGGACATCAGTAAAGCTTATCACCCTCTATAAGCAAAGGGAAATTACACAATTAGTTCACAACCAGCCAGCAGCATTTGCCAAAAGTTACGACGAAAATAATAGCTCCATCATGGAAACTCACCGCACGGTAATGAAAGCAAGAGTTATCAGCAACATGGAGCACAGCCCAGTGCCGTGACTTGTCAAACTCCTGCAGCACCTGGATGCATGAATTTAAATCCATTTGTTAAGAATTATATATACCATAATGTATATATAATATTTCAAAGAGATGAGTGCCGTGGAGATGATTGCTGGGGCTTATGAAAATGAGCCCATCATCAATGGAAAATCAGGAATACATAAGACACTTTATCACAAATCTATAAGAGACTATGACCAATGACAAAACTTTGCCTTCTCTGCATAGCCAGTGAAATGGCAGGAAGTCGCAAAAGAAAAAATACCACGAACCTTTCACTCACCTGTTCCCCTGACATGTAGGAAACTAACCAGCAACGGTGATTCCATGCACGATAGTTCATTTTTGATCTCTGTAACAACAATGAGAGCCAACTTAGATCTCAGCTACTAACTTGCAGTAATGAGTACAAACATTGGTAATAGATTAATCCAAATCAGAGTGGATGAATACAAGTGAGCCGGTAATTGTTCTTCAAGATTAACCAGAGGTCGCAAGCCAAAGTCCAAACTACCACATCCCCCCCCCCCCAAAATTATTTGAAAGGAACTTTACGTATTAAAATATTCCACACACAAAAAGTAGTTTTCCGGGAATGATAAAGTTTTTTTTGTTAAAGACCCATCTGTCAGAAAATTATCATACGTTTTCTATGATAGAACCAAAGTACTTCAAGAACAGATATAAATATGAACCAGTATATCTCGAGAGAATCCGTGAAAACATTCCTAGCATCAATGATAGCCACCTTGTAATATAACACTCAAATATTGATCCACCAGTAGACTATATGTATGCAGTTTTCACAGTATGATCCAAAATAAGACCTCAGCCAGTTTTTTCACTAAATCGGATTCTCTTTCCATAATCTCTTGCAGATTTGAACAATTTCCAGCAATCATCTTGATCACCCACCTCCTATCAGTAATTAACAGTAATAAGCATCTCGAATTACTGATCATTGAAAAGGTAAAATAAAATTTCATTTAAAACTAACTCCCAGAAAAGACAAACACCAACTTCCAAGAAACGATTATAAAAAAGTTGTATTAACCTCAATTAGAGAAATATGTGGGTCACTACTTTCTTTTTTCTTTTTCTGTCATGCCTTACTAGCTTATGTTCAGATCCAAGTAGCGCCGGGCAAGCCGGACCTTAAATTTTTCTCCGCAGATGACTGATCATTGAAAAGGTAAAATAAAAATTCATTTCAAACTAACTCCCAGAAAAGACAAACACCAACTTCCTAGAAACGATCAAAAAACAATTGTATTATGTGCGTCATTATTTTCTTGTTTCTTTTTCTCTTATACCTCACTAGCTTATGTTCAGATCCAAGTAGCATTGAGCAAGTTGAACCTTAATTTTTCTCCAACCCCCCTTCGCTCTTAAAATTCAATTTTTTTCTTTCATAACTAAGCATGTGACTCAAAACATGCCCCCAAAAATCATAATCCCAAAAGGGAGATTTGAGACGCCCAATTCATCTTATGCCATTACCATTATGCTTCATCAATAACATCCAAGCATGAACTTATTGTAAACAGGTTTTCAAAGTTCAATATGCAAAAAACAATCCTAAGCAACCAGAGATAGAAAAAGAGAGTGAATTGAGAGGTTCATCCATGTAACAGAATGGACACACAAACAATAATTAAAAAAAATTTACGTAGCGAACCGGGCTGCCCTTTTACATATGAGAAGAGAAGCATGTTACCTTTGGCTCCACGTTTGTTCACTTTTAGGTGAATGCGAGAGAACCGCAGCTGAAAAGATAAGCTCATTCATGAACATGGACAAAGATTGCTTCTTTGACAAAACTAGCTTCCTGGGGGAAAAAACTTTATATGGTCAGAACTAAAAAGTTTCTACTGATCTTTTGCCGACATATATCATGCATTTTAACTCACAAAAGAAATACTTCTTTAAGGATGTTAAACAGACACCATAGTTCTATGAGTCAACCATCAATTTCGCTTTTGTTAAAAAAAACTCAAACCATTAATGTTCGCTATTTCCATTATCGTGGAGTCTTGTATTGTCCTTCAGGCTAAAAAAATACATTCTGCACCAGAGCTACATTTTCAAGATCAGATATCCATAGAAGGTATGTATCTGGTCAAAAAACTATTGACAGCTGTCACCATTTACAACGAACTGAAAAAACAAAACATTTATGTGTTCAAAACAAACCTGGAATTCCACGCTGAGCCAAAATCACTACTTAGAAGCAAAAGTGCCCTGCTGTGCTTCATCAATTCACCTTCGAGACTAAGTGGAGAAGATGAGGGACTAGTTGAATCATTTTTATCATCTCTCTCGTTGTAAATGCTATGGTGCACTTTATAACTTTTATATGCATCCACAAATGCATTTTTGGCCGCAACATAAAGAGGAAAGAGAACCCTAGTTGAGATGCCCAGCTTGTGATCCCTAGCCCAGAAAATTGTCTCAAAACTTGACTTTGGCACAGAAACAACAGATGTTGAAGGAGTCCCAATATCCTCATTTAATGCAGCAAACTGGGATGGGTGAATGAACCCTATTTCATCACTGGACACAGGAGATGCATGTCAGATTGCTAATGACGGCATCACTCTTGAACTAAACATCTCAACAAGGGTAAAAATAAATAGTAAGAAATATGCAGAAGTAATACGGATAGTTAAAAAACGTTAGGGAGAAGAGTACAAGAATAAAAGTTTATAACCTTAGCAGAAAGGAATAATTACAGCGACTTTTAAAGAACATTCTTAAATAGAGCTATCTTACAACAACAACTATGCCTCAATCCCAAACAAGTCAGGGTCGGTGATATGAACCTCATTTCTTTATGTATGCTCAACTCATATCATCATCATCACAAAAACAGCAGTTCCTTCTTCCTTGTTATGATTTGTAAACAATAGAGCTTTCTTTGAGGAAAGAGGAAAATTCCTCATCATAATACTACATTAAACAATGACATCCTACCCTAATGTACAAGTTGAAATGATTTAAGTGCTTCAAAGATAAAGAAAACATTGCATTACATTTCAAAAAGACGTGATAGCACAGCAAAAGTCTGAAAATGTTTGTATTAGCCTAGAAATCCACAGCTCCAAACAACAAACGGTTCCTTTATCACGCTCAGATGACTCATGGACTTCCATTGTTGGACCAACGTTGGAAGCTCATGAGACAGTTCTCCAAAAATTACGTCACTCCACTAGCCATATTGTTCAGAAATAGAAGTTAAGAGACTATTGTACGAGGTTCATATGATGCAACAGTAAACACTCTAACCATGGTCTTATTGATTATTGATTCAAGAAAACAAAGAAAATAATGGAATGTTATCATTGAAATAACCAGCAAAATTGCGTCCATATACAGAGAGGGAGAGACTTACATTAGAGGATCAGACTGCAATATGCCCTCTAATTGATTCAGAAGCTCCAATGGACCAGGCTCGTCCATCTAGAATTGGTTTCTAACTACAAGAGCTGTTTATTCCCCAAATGTACTCCGATTCCTAAAATTGGCTGCTGACTCCAAGACTATAAAGAAGTGGATAAAGTATTAGAGTTGCATACGGAGATATAATTTAAATTATGAGACAACTTCTAAAAGCAAACTATTTAAGGGACCTATAATTGAGGATTGGCTCGAAAACTCAGCATTCACGGTGATCCAAAATGCTCAGACTCATGAACAGTTTAGCACATATAAAAGAATAAATGAAAAAGCTACATGAAGGCGGGGTGGCAACCACATCTGTCAAAATTCCCAAAATAACAGGTACTATACAATTTAGGAACACTATTGCACCCGCTATTTATTCATTAGTTTAAGATGAACTGATACTTTAGAATTTCAATTTTTGCAACTGCAAACTAGCATAGACTGTCAGTGTTCTACACTTATCATTCATTATTAAGGAAAATATTCTTCTTTTATATAGGAACAGATTAACAGAAAACTATTGCACCTTGGTTTCAATCCAACTAGAAGAGCAACCACAGCCTAAATATTCTCCTAATGATTTAAGTTTTAAAAATTGTAAGTCAAGTAAGACTTTGAGGACAAATCAATCTCTCTGATAAAGTGAAACACAAGTACAATTTATGCCAATTTCTTCATCATACATTTCTTTTTACTACTGTGATTTACTAATTCATATAAAGTGTCATCCACTATTATAAACAATGTCCAATAAGGACGCTTATGGAATTAACAATATAGCAAAACAGAATTAATTGGATTCAATTTTCAAAAGAAAAAACTTACAAAAGTGCCTCAAGGAGAGAGTTTGTGAGCAAGATTTAAGGCTTCTGGGATTTGCACAGATGTTTCAGATGAAAGCAACGATTTTTCTGCCTCATTACAGGACATCTTCTTTCTTTATTTCTCACTGTTTATTATGGGTTTTTATTTTAAATTTGTCAAATTTGCAGGGAATGATGAGCCAAAAAACGGAGGGTAGATTTGATTTGGACGGCCCAGTTTCATAGGCCCAATAGATCCACGCCTTCCTCTTACAGCTCTAGCATTAGGTTTAGGCCTAAATTACAAAATTGACTGGTCTGCTTAAACTAATTGTATTTTTTAGCCAAAAAGTATTTGTATATATATATATAGAGTCAAAATCGCGTGGCATAGCCACTTTTATGGTTGGCTATCAAAAAGTAGCCACTATTTACAAAGTCAATGAAAATAGCCACTATTTGCTGCAACAGGGACCGGTCCCGTATAATTTACGAGAATTCTGGTGCATTTGTGTACGAACTCCAGCATATTATATTGGACCGGTATACTTTGCTAACTCCAGTAAAATTTTCGGGAGACTGGAGCACAAGTACTCCAAACTCCAGTATATTTATACTTGTTGGAACTCCCGTAAAATATGTGGGAGTTGCAAATCAGCCTGAGCCTAAGATAAGTTCTGTACTAACTCTCCCGCGTATTCTTCTTTCTTGATTAACAGAACTTTAAGTTCTCTAATCTCCTCACTTGACCTAGATAATTGCTCAGAAAAAGTACATTCCTGACGCTCTCTTTCCTTCTCCACCTTGCTGAAAGAAGCTTTGACCTCGTCTAATTCAGAAGATAAAGTTTGTTTTTGTTGCTCCAAATTATGATTGTTCTCTTGTAAATCCTTAATCTTTTTCTGAGCATTCTTCAGTTGCTCTTGCCAACTATTTGCTTTAATATCGGCTTCCCTAGCTTTCTTTTCAGCTTCAAGAATAGCTCGGTCAGCTTCACGAGCTTTCTTTTCCAAAAGAGAAATTCTTCCCATAAGTTCCGTGCCTATAAGATTAGCCTGTAAAAAATAAAAAAGGGAGTAAACATAAGTAGAAATTAAAAGGAAGATTTCCTTCTAAAAAGGGGGGTGGGAAAAAAATACCTTCAAAGTACTATGAACTATGTCATTCATTAAAGTCAAACAGCTGTGACTATCCATTTTCTTCTTCTCCACTTCCCCGATTAAGGGTTCGAGCCAAATATCCGCCCCACCTGATTTCCTCAAAACGCTTCTGTTAGCCGGAACCTCAAGTGCAACGCTCCTCATAGCCATGCTTCTATTGCTGGAACTTTCTTCCACATGACTAACAGAAGAAGAGGGAACTACAGAAGGAGGTACGGTGGAGGAGGTAAAAACAACAGTATTTATAAAGGATGAAACAGGAACGGTGTGATGACCCGGCCCGTCGTCACGGGAATTACCACCCCGTTATGTTGTAATTTCATAATTCATGCTTTTATATCAGTGTTAGAGTCTATCGGGGGAGTTAGGAGTGAATTGAAATGAAAATGAGGCATATAGCCTTTTTGAAGGAAACTTGAATAAGGAAAGTCAACCCGGAGTTGACTATTTTGTTAGAAAGCTCGGAATCGAATTCTGATGATTCGGTTAGTTCCGGGAGGTGGATTGTGACTTAGGGGAGCGATCGGAATTGAATTTGGAGGCCCGGTGTAGAAATAGGCTTGAATTGGCTAAGGTTGAATTTTGGCGAAATCCGAATGGTAGGTGATATTTTGATCCGGGAGTCGGAATGGAATTCCGACAGTTGCAGTAGCTTCGTTAGGTGATTTTGGATGTGTCTGCAAATTTTCAGGTCATTCGGACATCGTTTGATCGGGTTTTGGATTGAATGTTAGTTTTGAAAGTTTTAAAGAAACTTAGGCTTGAATTCGTGTAGAAATGGTGATTTTGATGTTTAGTGTGGTGTTTTTATGATTGGAACAAGTTCGTATCATGTTTTGGAGTATGTTGGTGGTTTTCGTTGGGGTCCCGGAGGGTCTCGGGATGAATCCGGGGGTCCAAACGGACCATTCTTGGCCAAAGAAGAGAGCTGGGTTGCTGTCATAAGTGCAGCAGAATTTTACCCTTCGCGATCGCAGAGATAGGGACGCGATCGCGTAAGGTCAAGAACGGAAGCGACGCGATCGCAAGGGCACGTACGCGATCGCGTAGAGTTAACCGGGTGGTCATCGCGATCGCATGAGCATCTATGCGATCGCGTAGAAGAGAAATGGGGTCCAGGGAAAAATGTGCTACGCGATCGCAGGAAGAGGGACGCGATCGCGTGAGGCCGGATGGTTGAACATCGCGATCGCGTGAGGAGAGTCGCGATCGCGTGAGGGTGAAATGTTTGAACATCACGATCGCGTGAGTAGAGTCGCGATCGCGTAGAGCAAATGGGTCTGGCAGTGAATTAAATCACAGAACAGAGGGGTCGCGGGTTCATACACCCAAAACGCCATTTTTGAGTTCTATAGAGAGAAACTCACGGGAATTGCTGGTAATTCATCGGGGATTCATCGGAGGTAAGTTTTGTGGCTTAATTACATCATTTTAACATGAAATCCTTGGTTAAATTTCTGTAAATGGAAGATTAAAGGTGGGTTTGAGCCCTAGGCCTAAATTGAAGAAAAATACTGATTTGAGTGGGCAAATGGAGTCCGATTTTGGTAAATTTGATATGCCTAGACTCGTATTGAGACGAGGGTTCCGAATATGTAACTTTTATAATTTTTCGAGAAGCACACCAAAAGTCGGGTTTTGACAACTTGTGGGTTTTGATATAATTTGGGTTATTTCGAATGAATTTCGTGAAATTAGCATATATTGATGCGTTCTCTATGATTTTGAGCAGATTTGGCACCCGAGGAGATTGATTTGCGAGGCAAGCGCAAGGCGGATTGAAGCTTCTACCGGTTCGAGGTGAGTGGTAGTAGTAAACAATGTACCGAGGGTTTGAAACCCCGTACTAGCACTTCACAGTGCTATATTGAGATGAGACACGCGTTCTATGACGGGCGTGGTGACATTGTGATTGGGGGTTCGGACTTAGTCCTTCCCGACTAATAGAATACTGTGTTGTATGACTGTTAATGAGATTATAACTATACAATTGGGCTAATAGCCATGTTTGGGGCCTTGTGCCGATCTGTAGAGCATTAGGGAACCTATAGAACTAAGTGACCCTTATATCATGTTGGAAACATACCCTCAGCCGTAGCTCTAGCTGTATAGCATAACATGAGCCCGTACTAGATGTGTACATTGAGAGAGATTATCTAGGGTGGAATTCCCTGTTCTAGGCTGAGCAGACCTGAAAGGCCAAGTCTATACCGATTGAGATGAGATAGGGTCAAGGACCCACTATGAGATGTTATATTGGGCCTGAAAGGCCAAGTCTATATTGACTGAGACAGGGTCTAGGACCCACTGTGATATACTATATTGGGCCTGAGAGGCCAAGTATATATATTGGATCGGACTGCACGCCGCAGTAATATACATGTAATATACATGTAATATACATGTGGGACGGACTGCACGCCGCAGTATTATTGCGCTTGGGCTGTAGGAGCCCCTTTGGAGTCTGAGTCTGCACACATTCTCAGTGAGCACTGGTGTATATTATGGGATCGGGCTGCGCGCCGCAGCAGTATAAATATATATACATACATATATTGGATCGGACTGCATGCCGCAGTAATACATGTGTGGATCGGGCTGCACGCCGCAATATAATAGTGCTTGGGCCTAGGGAGCCCCTCCGAAGTCTGTATACACCCCTAGTGAGCGCCGTCGACGTTAAATGGAGCGGGCTGCGCGCCGCAACGGTATATGTATTGGAGCGGGCTGCACGCCGCAACATTATACTTAATCATATCCTATTATCTACTTAAATACTTATACATTATAGACATAGGTATGTGTCTTTATATGTTGAGTTGGCCGTACACCGTAGGGGTACGAGTGAAGGTTGGATCAGCGTAAGAATCTTGTAGAGATAAATGTGGATTGGGAGATTTAAGTATTACTATAGTGATGACGTACCTGTGAGGGTTGCCTTAGAACTGCTAAGTGATAGCACAGGAGTTCTTACCTTCAGTTATTATTTATTATTGTTACTCATTGAGTTGAAATATACTCACCCCACTCCCCTGCACTTTCTGTGCAGATCCACAGGTGCCCGAGAGCAGTTGAGACATTGTAGCTGCTGATCCTTGTCTACTTTTGCGGAGCTTACGAGGTAGCTGCCAGCGTCCGCAGAGCTTGTTTTCTCTTTCTTTATCATCTTGTTGATTTCCTAATTGCCTAGACTTGGTTGTAGTAGGATGCTATTATGTAGAGGCTCAGTCTCGTGACACCACGATATGGTTGGGACCGTATTTTGTATGTTTTACATTTCGTTTATCACCTGATATGAGCATTTACTGTTTAAGTTTAATTTGATTAATATCTGGCTGGTTTAAGGGATAATATGGTCGGGCTTGCCTAGCATTGTGTTGGGCGCCATCACGACCGGGGTTTGGGTCGTGACAAGTTGGTATCAAAGCCTAGGTTAACAGGTCTCGCGAGTCATGAGCCGGTTGGTAGAGTCTCGTGGATCGGTACGGGGATGCCTGTACTTATCCTCGGGAGGCTGCAAACCTTTTAGGAAAAGTTTCAATTCTTGGAATTCTTGTCGTGCGATTACTTTTGACTTGAGCTGAACTTTGACATTCTATTCTCTCGCAGATGGCGAGAACTCGAGCATCCGGACATGGAGGACGACCACCACTACCACCTGTTAGAGGTCGAGGACGCGGCCGTGGCGGTGTTAGGGCAGCTGAGGCAGTGCCAGTTGACCCACAGCCCGCAGTTGCAGAGGTTCCAGCAGCACCAGATCAGGCACCAGCTGTGCCCATTGTCATTCCGGGACTACAGGAGACCCTGGCTCAGATACTAGTAGTCTGCACTGGCCTAGCACAGGCGGTTTCAGTTACTACTGCAGCAGCTGCATCAGGGATCGGGGGTGGTCATCAGACCCCTGCAGTACGCACTCTAGAGCCAGCAGTGCAGGGTATACAGACACCAGAGGCTCCTCCGGTTCGACCGTGGTACCGGTTCGACCGACGGATCGGATTCGGGGGACGGGGTCCCGGCTATGACGAACGATGAGGAGCGTCGTCTCGAGAGGTTCACCGAGTTATCTCCTCCGGTGTTCATTGGTGCTCCGGCGAGGACGCCCAAGGTTTTCCGGATAAGTGCCGTCGGATGCTTCGTACGGCCAGGGATATTGGAGTCCGGTGGGGTATCTTTCACTACCTTTCAGTTTCAGGGACCGGCCTTCGCTTGGTGGGAGGCTTATGAGCGCCGCAGGCCGGCCAGAGCAGCACCACTATCATGGCCGGAGTTCTCCACTATGTTCTTGGAGAAATGGGTGCCTCGATCTCGGAGAGAGGAGATGCGTAGGCGGTTTGAGGGTCTCCGTCAGGGGGACATGTTAGTGTCAGAGTATGAGATCAGGTTTACAGAGTTGTCCAGATATGCACCGTGGTTGGTTCATTCCGAGAGAGAGAGGATTGGGCGCTTCGTGGACGGCCTCATTTATCCCATTCGTATTCGATGACTCGGGAGAGGGTTTTGAGTCGTACATTTGAGGATGCTGTGGATATTGCTCGCGACATAGAGACGGATCGTCGCGAGGGAGCGGGATGAGAGGGAGGCCAAGAGGCCTCGAGGAGCGGCTAGTTCCGGTGGCACTCGGACCGGAGGCCAGGGTCGGCAGAGCCGAGGTCGCTCTTTCGGGTCTTCGCGGTCGGGTCGCTCGGATCGTCGCGGATGGTCTCCTAGACCAGGGTTATCGGGGTTCGCACCGAGCCGGCCATCTCTCGGTGCCATGTCGGCTCGGAGTTCTTCACGAGGCCCCGTCCGCTCGGGGTTCATCTCGGCCTAGTTCATCGGTTGGCCACTCCAGCGCTGAAGGTCCTTATCGGTCTCAGTACCCAGCGCCGGGGAGTTGCTACGAGTGCGGAGAGTTTGGGCACCACCGTAGGGAGTGTCCCCGTCTTGTTTCCGGATCTTATCAGCGGAGGGGCAGCCCTCGTCGTCCGGTCCTTCTACTTCGACACCCGCCCGCCGGCTAGGGGTGAGGGTCGGACGACTAGGGGTCGCTCTCGAGGGGAGGCCGATCGGGCGGACGAGGCTAGATGCTATGCTTTTCGGGGCCGATCCGAGGCCGTTGCTTCTGATGTTGTCATTACGGGTATTATTTCGGTCTGCCGCAGAGATGCCTCGGTATTGTTTGATCCCGATTCTACTTATTCTTATGTGTCTACATATTTTGCTCCTCGTTTGGGCACGACCCGAGGGAGTCTTGAGCTGCCAGTGCATGTATCTACCCCGGTAGAGGATACTATTGTTGTGGACCACGTATACCGGTCCTGTTTGGTCACTATTGGAGGTTTGGAGACCCGAGTAGACCTGTTGCTTCTCAGCATGATTGATTTGATGTTATATTGGGCATGGACTGGCTATCTCCATGTCATGCTATTCTGGACTGTCATGCTAAGACAGTCACTTTGGCTATGCCGGGCATTCAGAGGATCGAGTGGCGAGGCACGACTGAGTATGTACCTAGCAGGGTAATATCATTCCTCAAGGCCCAACGAATGGTTGGGAAGGGATGTCTCTCTTATTTAGCATTTGTGCGGGAGGTCGAGGACCAGACTCCCAGTATTGATTCTGTTCCCATTGTGTGAGACTTTCCTGATGTGTTTCCCTCAGACCTGCCGGGCATGCCGCCGGACAGGGATATTGATTTTGGTATCGATTTGGTGCCAGGCACTCAGCCTATTTCTATTCCTCCATATCGGATGGCACCAGCCTGAGTTGAAGGAATTGAAGGAGCAGCTCCAGGAACTCCTAGATAAGGGGTTCATTCGGCCGAGTGTGTCGTTGTGGGGTGCACCGGTCCTGTTTGTTAAGAAGAAGGACGGATCCATGAGGATGTGTATTGACTACAGGCAGCTAAACAAAGTAACAGTGAAGAATAAGTATCCTCTGCCTCGTATTGATGATTTATTTGATCAGCTCCAGGGAGCTAGGGTGTTCTCGAAGATTGATCTTCGTTCAGGCTACCATCAGCTGAAGATTAGAGAGTCTGACATTATGAAGACTGCATTCCGGACCAGATATGGTCACTATGAGTTCCTTGTGATGTCTTTTGGGCTGACCAACGCCCCAGCAGCATTTATGCATCTGATGAACAGTGTATTCAAGCCGTATCTTGATTCATTTGTGATCGTATTCATTGATGACATACTAGTCTACTCTCGTAGCCAGGAGGAGCATGCTTGGCACTTGAGCATTGTGTTACAGGGATTGAGAGAGGAGAAGTTGTATGCCAAGTTCTCCAAATGTGAGTTCTGGCTTGAGTCCGTGGCATTCTTAGGGCACGTGGTGTCCTGTGATGGTATTCGGGTAGATCCGAGGAAGGTCGAGGCAGTGCAGAGTTGGCCCAGACCGACCTCAGTTACTGAGATCCGTAGCTTTCTGGGATTGGCGGGGTATTATCGCCGATTCGTTCAGGGGTTCTCTTCTATTGCTTCACCCTTGACTAGATTGACTCAGAAGGGTGTTCCTTTCTTATGGTCTAAGGAGTGCGAGGAGAGCTTTCAGAAGCTCAAGATAGCACTGACCACAGCACCAGTCTTGATTCTGTCGTCAGCTTCAGATCCTTATACTGTGTGTTGTGATGCCTCAGGAGTTGGCATTGGTTGTGTGTTGATGCGGGAGGGTAGGGTCATTGCTTATGATTCTCGCCAGTTGAAGCCACATGAGAAGAACTACCCTGTTCATGATTTGGAGCTAGCAGCCATAGTTCATGCTTTGAAGATTTGGAGGCATTACCTGTATGGTGTCTCCTGTGAGGTGTTCACGGATCATCGCAGCCTTCAGCACTTATTCAGACCGAAGGACCTTAATTTGAGACAGCGGAGGTGGTTGGAGTTGCTTAAGGACTATGATATCACTATTTTGTATCATCCGGGGAAGGCCAATGTGGTGGCCGATGCCTTGAGTCGGAAGGCGGTTAGCATGGGCAGCCTAGCTTTCATCCCAGTTGGGGAGAGGCCATTTGCTTATGATGTTCAAGCCCTAGCCAATCGGCTAGTGAGATTAGATATTTCGGAGCCGAGTCGGGTGTTGGCTTGTGTTGTTTCTCGATCTTCCTTATATGATCGCATCAGGGAGCGACAGTATGATGACCCACATTTGCTTGTCCTTAAGGACAGAGTGCAGCATAATGATGTTAGAGATGTGACTATCGACAGTGATGGTGTTCTGAGGATGCGGGGCCGTATATGCGTGCCCAATGTTGATGGTTTGCGGGAGTTGATACTTGAGGAGGCACACGGTTCGCGGTACTCTATTCACCAGGTGCCGCAAAGATGTACCAAGACTTGAGACAACACTACTGGTGGAGGAGAATGAAGATGGATATTGTTAGGCATGTAGCTAAGTGCCTCAATTGCCAGCAGGTCAACTATGAGCATCAGAGACCGGGCGGTGTTCTTCGGCGTATGGTTATTCCCGAGTGGAAATGGGAGAGGATCACCATGGATTTTGTTACTGGGCTTCCTCGGACAGCGAGGAAGTTTGATTCTGTATGGGTGATTGTTGATCGGCTGACTAAGTCCGCACATTTCATCCCAGTTAGAACAACTTACTCATCGGAGCGGTTGGCAGCGATCTTTATTCGGGAGATTGTCAGGTTGTATGGGGTCCCAGTGTCTATTATATCTGATAGAGGCACTCAGTTCACTTCTCAGTTTTGGAGAGCATTTCAGCGAGATATGGGTACGCGGGTTGAGTTGCGCACCGCATTTCACCCCCAGACAGACGGACAGTCTGAGCGCACTATTCAGATCCTGGAGGATATGTTGCGGGCATGTGTGATTGACTTTGGTGGTTCGTGGGATGAGTTCTTACCACTTGCTGAGTTTGCCTACAACAACAGCTACCAGTCGAGTATTCAGATGGCCCCGTACGAGGCGTTGTATGGCAGACGGTGTAGATCTCCTGTGGGATGGATTGAGCCCGGTGAGGATAGATTGATAGGGACTGAGTTAGTTCAGGATGCTCTGGATAGAGTGAAGTTGATTTAGGAGCGGCTTCACACAGCACAGTCACGCTAGAAGAGTTATGCGGACCATAGGGTTCGAGAGTTGTCTTTCATGGTTGGTGATAGAGTATTGCTGAAGGTTTCACCCATTAAGGTTGTCATGCGGTTAGGGAAGAAGGGAAAGCTGAGTCCCAGGTACATTGGTTCTTTTGAGATACTCAAGAGGATTGGGGAGGTGGCGTATGAGCTGGCCTTGCAACCCAGCTTATCCAGCGTTCATCCAGTATTCCATGTGTCTATGCTCCGGAAGTACATTGGGGATCCGTTTCATGTATTAGACTTCAGTACCATTCAGCTTGATGGTGATCTATCCTATGATGTGGAGCCTATTGCTATTTTGGGTCGCCAAGTAAGGAAGTTGAGGTCGAAGGAGATTGCATCGGTTAAGGTTCAGTGGAGAGGTCGACCCGTAGAGGAGGCTACTTGGGAGGTTGAGCAGGAGATGCGGAGCAGATACCCTCAGCTATTTGAGACTTCAGGTATGTTTCTTGACCCGCTCGAGGACGAGCGTTTGCTTAAGAGGGGGAGAATGTGACGACCCGGCCCGTCGTCACGGGAATTACCACCCCGTTATGTTGTAATTTCATAATTCATGCTTTTATATCAGTGTTAGAGTCTATCGGGGGAGTTAGGAGTAAATTGAAATGAAAATGAGGCATATAGCCTTTTTGAAGGAAACTTGAATAAGGAAAGTCAACCCGGAGTTGACTATTTTGTTAGAAAGCTCGAAATCGAATTCTGATGATTCGGTTAGTTCCGGGAGGTGGATTGTGACTTAGGGGAGCGATCGGAATTGAATTTGGAGGCCCGGTGTAGAAATAGGCTTGAATTGGCTAAGTTGAATTTTGGCGAAATCCGAATGGTAGGTGATATTTTGATCCGGGGGTCGGAATGGAATTCCGACAATTTCTGTAGCTTCGTTATGTGATTTTGGATGTGTCTGCAAATTTTCAGGTCATTCGGACATCGTTTGATCGGGTTTTGGATTGAATGTTAGTTTTGAAAGTTTTGAAGAAACTTAGGCTTGAATTCGTGTAGAAATGGTGATTTTGATGTTTAGTGTGGTGTTTTTATGATTGGAACAAGTTCGTATCATGTTTTGGAGTATGTTGGTGGTTTTCGTTGGGGTCCCGAGGGTCTCGGGATGAATCCGGGGGTCCAAACGGACCATTCTTGGCCAAAGAAGAGAGCTGGGTTGCTGTCATAAGTGCAGCAGAATTTTACCCTTCGCGATCGCAGAGATAGGGACGCGATCGCGTAAGGTCAAGAACGGAAGCGACGCGATCGCAAGGGCATGGACGCGATCGCGTAGAGTTAACCGGGTGGTCATCGCGATCGCATGAGCATCTACGCGATCGCGTAGAAGAGAAATGGGGTCCAGGGAAAAATGTGCTACGCGATCGCAGGAAGAGGGACGCGATCGCGTGAGGCTGGATGGTTGAATATCGCAATCGCGTGAGGAGAGTCGCGATCGCGTGAGGGCGAAATGTTTGAACATCGCGATCGCGTGAGTAGAATCGTGATCGCGTAGAGCAAATGGGTCTGGCAGAGAATTTAATCACAGAACAGAGGGGCTACGGGTTCATTAACCCAAAATGCCATTTTTGAGTTCTAGAGAGAGAAACTCACGGGAATTGCTGGTAATTCATCGAGGATTCGTCGGAGGTAAGTTTTGTGGCTTAATTGCATCATTTTAGCATGAAATCCTTGGTTAAATTTCTGTAAATGGAAGATTAAAGGTGGGTTTGAGCCCTAGGCCTAAATTGAAGAAAAACACTGATTTGAGTGGGCAAATGGAGTCCAATTTTGGTAAATTTGATATGCCTAGACTCGTATTGAGACGAGGGTTCCGAATATGTAACTTTTATAATTTTTTGAGAAGCGCACCAAAAGTCGGGTTTTGACAACTTGTGGGTTTTGATATAATTTGGGTTATTTCGAATGAATTTCGTGAAATTAGCATATATTGATGTATTCTCTATGATTTTGAGCAGATTTGGCACCCGAGGAGATTGATTTGCGAGGCAAGCGCAAGGCGGATTGAAGCTTCTACCGGTTCGAGGTGAGTGGTAGTAGTAAACAATGTACCTGAGAGTTTGAAACCCCGTACTAGCACTTCACAGTGTTATATTGAGATGAGACACGCGTTCTATGACGGGCGTGGTGACATTGTGATTGGGGGTTCGGACTTAGTCCTTCCGGCTAATAGAATACTGTGTTGTATGACTGTTACTGAGATTATAACTGTACAATTAGGCTAATAGCCATGTTTGGGGCCTTGTGCCGATCTGTATAGCATTAGGGAACCTATAGAACTAGGTGACCCTTATATCATGTTGGAAACATACACTCAGCCGTAGCTCTAGCTGTATAGCATAATATGAGCCCGTACTAGATGTGTACATTGAGAGAGATTATCTAGGGTGGAATTCCCTGTTCTAGCTGAGTGGGCCTGAAAGGCCAAGTCTATATTGACTGAGACAGGGTCCAGGACCCACTGTGATATATTATATTGGGCCTGAGAGGCCAAGCACATATTGACTGGGATAGGGTCGAGGACCCATTATGAGGTATTATATATAGATACCTATATTGGATCGGGCCGCACGCCGCAACAGTATATATATTGGATCGGACTGCACGTCGCAGTAATATACATGTAATATACATATAATATATATGTGGGACGGACTGCGCGCCGCAGTATTATTGCGCTTGGGCTGTAGGAGCCCCTTCGGAGTCTGAGTCTGCACACATTCTCAGTGAGCACTGGTGTATATTATGGGATCGGGCTGCGCGCCGCAACAGTATAAATATATATTCATATATATATTGGATCGGACTGCACGCCGCAGTAATACATGTCTGGATCGGGCTGCACGCCGCAGTATTATAGTGCTTGGGCCTAGGGAGCCCCTCGAAGTCTGTATACACCCCTAGTGAGCACAGTCGACGTTAAATAGAGCGGGCTGCGCCGCAGCGGTATATGTATTGGAGCGGGCTGCACGCCGCAGCATTATACTTAATCATATCCTATTATCTACTTAAATACTTATACATTATAGACATAGGTATGTGTCTTTATATGTTGAGTTGGCCGTACACCGTAGGGGTACCAGTGAGGGTTGGATCAGCGTAAGAATCTTGTAGAGATAAACGTGGATTGGGAGATTTGAGTATTACTATAGTGATGACGTACCTCTGAGGGTTGCCTTAGAACTGCTAAGTAATAGCACAAGAGTTCTTACCTTCAGTTATTATTTATTATTGTTACTCACTGAGTTGAAATATACTCACCCCACTCCCCTGCACTTTCTGTGCAGATCCACAGGTGCCCGAGAGCAGTTGAGACATTGTAGCTGCTGATCCTTGTCTACTTTTGCGGAGATTACGAGGTAGCTGCCAGCGTCCGCAGAGCTTGTTTTCTCCTTCTTTATCATCTTGTTGATTTCCTAATTGCCTAGACTTGGTTGTAGTAGGATGTTATTCTGTAGAGGCTCAGTCTCGTGACACCACGATATGGTTGGGACCGTATTTTGTATGTTTTTTACATTTTGTTTATCACCTGATATGAGCATTTACTGTTTAAGTTTAATTTGATTAATAACTGGCTGGTTTAAGGGATAAGATGGTCGGGCTTGCCTAGCATTGTGTTGGGCGCCATCACGACCAGGGTTTGGGTCGTGACAAACGGGGACAGAGGTTGGTAAGGAAATAGGAATGGAAATGGTAGCCGGAGTAACACTTGAAGTGATGGGAGAAACAGGAGGAACAAAAACAAAAGTTGAAAGAGGGGTTTCCTCCAAAACTGGACCAAAATTACCACCCTCAAAACCTTCAATGAAAAGGCATTGAGTAGATTCAGGAGTATCATTCGGGATAGTTTCTTCATCAGATAAAATAGTAAAGGGCTCGGAGGTACGAGCAGGAGAAGCTTCAATATCATCCTCAGAAACTATCACACACCTCCTAGACCTAGGACGAGCTGCCAAAGAGGTATCATCATCTTCTTCAACATCAGAATCTTCTTCCAATGATTTTCTCTTTATTAGAATATCCCGTGTCCTCCCTAGAGCTAAGGGAGCATTGAGAGAAGTTCTAAGGGCAGTAGCTACTTCAGCTGACATCCCTCTATTGGCAAATCCTGATAAAAAGAAGGATATAAGCTTGGATATACAAAAAGAGAAAATTTACTCTATACAAAAATAATACTAAATGTATACCATGAGTTTTAACTCTCCAGCCGTGCGTAATAGAAATTGATTTCCAAGTACGTGCTTCCATAGGTGCGGCCTTCAGAATAGCATCTACCCAAGCACGGAAGCCAGGGACTAGTTCAACATCTCCCATGGTACTATCAAAGAGCAGAACAAAAAATGCTTTAAAAATAAAAGATCAAAACATCAAAAATAGACACGGTAAGAAATAAAATACTTACGTGTCATGTTCCACTTCTCCGGAAAAGGCATGTGATCCACCCACCAAATCAATTGTGGGAACACTGACGAATCGTGTGTACCAACCTCGATCATTGATATCCTCACGGTTTATCAAAACTTTTTTACCTCTAGAAGACAATGAAAAAACTCCATTATGAAAGAGTTTGGGATGGTAGAGGTGAATCAGATGAGGAAAAGTAAAATCCACATCCGCTCTGGTTGATAAGAACCTTAAGCATGCCGCTGCTCTCTACACCAGCGGACAAATTTGAGCTAAGCAGATTTTAAAGAAACGGCAAAATTCAAGAATGACTGGGTCAATAGCAGGGGTAAAACCCAGAGTGAAAGGGTAAGTATAAACACAAGAAAAACCAGATCTATAAGAAGAAATTCTCTGGTTAGGGTTGAGAATAACTATATGAGTATTATCTTTCCAACGACAATCTTTTCGGACTATGGGGATCATCGGTTTAGTAATTAAAGAAGGATATTTATCAAATTTTTCCAATTAAAGCATTTGCTCACAAAGAGATTCTTTGTCATGCTCAAAAGAAAGATCTGACGGTACAATTTCTTCTATCGTCGGTTCCTGAAGGGGTTCAGCAGGTTCTTTTCCTTTAGAAGAAGATTTGTTAGATAAAGACCCTTTAGAAGAAGTTCCAGAAATTGAAGGGATGGTAGAACCAGATATGGCACCTCGTGTTGATCTTGTACCACAAGGGACATTTGCTCCACCTCTTCTATGTCTTGCAGGAGCATTGGGAAATTGGTCGAGAATTGAAACTTTTCTAGGGTTAGAATGTGAAGATGCTATTGTTTAGCAAGTTGTTACAGAAGAAAAACAGAAGGAAGAAGTGAGGAGTCACTTGGTGAAAAGGATAACTAAAGAAGAAGAAATCGAAGGAGTATATGGAAAGCAGCTCGTGAACTAGGAAAAGTAATGATGAAACGCGTATAATAAAGGTAACTATCACTTCGTGAATATTGAAGAAAAAGGCTGCAGAACCGCATAACTAGTGAAGAAGTGACACTTATGTGATGCATTAAATGGAAGGGACAATTGAAGCGTCAAACTAACATAGCATTTATTGTGACAAAAATTTCATTTTTAACGAGAATCCACTTTCCAAATATTTAAGTGATAAATAAATGGAAAGTGGGAGGACTATCTGTATTGGGAAAAAGTTTTTTTATGACGTGGCAAGATACGTGGAATATTCAAAAGGTTATTATTCCGAAAGAGGATACGAGGAGACAAATTAGACACGGGACGAAATTTGACTACGAGTCCCGTATCTGTGTAGAGTATGTTGGAACGTAATCCTAAAGACAAAGGATATCAAGAGTAAATAGATACAAGTTCCGTATCAATTCAAGACATTCAAAAGCAACAGGTCAAAAAACATTTAAAGCATGGATCTGGAGGCAGAAAGAAGTCCAAATTCAATCATTAAATACCTGATACGTTGAAGAATTAACATTTAATAAGAATGATTGTGTAATGACATATTTAATGTCATTTATTACTCATAATTATGTCATTAATTAAAACTTAGGTTTCGCTCTTCTATCTAGAGTCAGCTATAAAAAGAGGAAGATATACCAATTGTAAACACGATCAACTGTTGAAAGCCTACTGAAATACAATTTTTCTTTACTGTTCATTCTGATTATTGAAAGCCTATTACATTTTTTGGTTTCTTGATTATCAGTAACCCGATTTTTCTATTATTTTCTGATTTTAATTGAAGTTCTATATTTTGGTAAAACAATTTTAACGTCCGACAAACAGCTGACTACCAATCTTTCCGGTAATGTCCAAAAGAAGCAGTTTCCAAAAGCTTCTTTTAAATTCTTATTTGGTGTTAAGGCCGTCAATGGTTGTTGTCCCTCTTTGATTTCATTACACAAACTGTTCACTTCCATTTAATTACTTGTAGAAGTTATATATTAGCCAATTGTATCACTCCCCCACACGTACAAAGGAAGTAAGAAGAAGATTTTTATTTTAAGAGAAAAATTGTGACCTCTTCTTTTTCAACTTATACTGTTACTACTAACGTGTGATAAACTAAAAAGACAAAAAAGAAAGACAAAAACTTTACTTCTGATATAATTCATAACATATCAAAGTATTAACTTAGAATGCATGAATGATGAATCTCCAAATTTTATTTTTCCTAACGATATAAGAAAAAAAAAAGAAAAAAAAAAAAAAAAAATATATATATATATATATATATATATATATTTTTTTTTTTTATTTTTTTTTTTTTTTTTCTTATATCGTTAGGAAAAATAAAATTTGGATTATAAATCTAATTTATTAAGATCATTTAAGGACGTGTTTAATTTTGTATCACCTATCTTTATCTTGGGGAGATGTCAAACATTTAGAGCCATATAATAATACTGCTATATATTGCAACTAAGATTTCCCCCATTATTAATGACAAAGGAAAAAATGCAGAACGATTAGACAGTGTTCCTGTTATTGCCCCAGAAGTTTCGCAATCCAGCTAAACAATCTAACCTTGTGCTTTGTCAAATTTGTTTTACGCACGCCTATTAAGAGAATATTAAATTCTATACAAATATACCTACTATGACTAAATTACCCCTAATTAAACATTTAATGTGAGGAGTAACAAATTTTTTTAGGGATATGTATATAGAGGTTATTTTGTAAAAAAAAATTGAATTCTTTCTTAATTACATAACTGGACACTTATTTTGAAACAAAATAAAAGAGAAAATTAGACTGAACCGGAACGAATATATAGTTAGTCCATGACCTCTATAAATATATTGCACCTTATTTGGCTTCACTTCGACATAAAAAGACGTCATAGAATAGTTTAATTCAAAGCCATGAGAAGGAGAGTTTCTGATATTTTAGTATCCAATTGGAACTTTTTGTGGGCAATGAATATCACCATTTTCAAGTTGTTACAATTTCTAGGTTATTTCAATACAATATTTAAAGGCAGTTTATTCCCTTCTCTCCTCTTACTCTTCTTGTCAGCAATTTTTAGTGTGTTGCTGATATTTGTTGCACTTGTTTTTGACATGGTTGCCAAATTTCGAAGCAATTCAGACTCAAATGTTATTATTCACTTGAAGACCTGCAAAGGACGTGGCATTTGTTGGCATGCTTACCCAGATTGCTACATCGTCTATGATTGAATAAAATATAAACCAGATATTAAAATTATATATACTCCACTTTTTATGTATCAATTTAATTAATTACAAGTTCGCAGCATACATAAATGGCATCGCCAGTTTTTTGTCATTTTATTTTTATCCTTTTGAGCCTGTAACTTGTTAAAATGTACTATAAATGGGCATTATTTTTCAACCGTGCCTTCCATTTAGCTTTATAAATTGCACTTCACAGTCACACTATTGGATACTAGATAGTAATTTTTTGTTCTGGATTCTTCTTTACCTTAGCCATATAAAACTGATGTACATCTACATGTGTAAAGATTTTTCTTATTCTTATGATGTTATTTGTGTATACCGGTAAAATTGAGGATAGAGTTATTCTCAAATTTTCATTGTGAAACAAGGAATAACTTTACTTGTTAGTGGCTTTGGTGAGCCCGGAGATACCCATAGATCTGAACCACGAACGGAGGAATGATATAACTGATCTCGAGCACGGTTCAACCCGGAGGGAATCAAGCTCGAGTGAGATGAAGAATCGAGGGTGAAGGAGAGGTTGTTGAAGGAGACAAACCAGAAGCTGAAATATCCGCCATCAAACAAATATTGTGGCGCAAACCACGCTCAGTTGGCTACGAATTTTATTTTTGTGGGAAAGAAGGAAGGATTTTTTTTTTTACTTCATTTAGACTTATGCTAGGGTTAAATCGGCCTCTCTACTATATAAAGAGGAGGGCCTCTTCATTTTTTAGGACTCACTTTTTCATGCATAACATGGCAATAAATATTACTTTAGCTCTCAACAGTTATTTTAAGTGCTCTTAAGTTATATACTCGTTTTTTCGGATCAGAGCTCTAACTCCAGGGCTCAATCGAGATCGATCATTGGCATCTAAGTTAAACGGAAGGCTTAATTATTGCGTCACTTTTGTTTGATCATTCCACCTTATTTCAATTCAACTATTTACCGTTCTTTGATCATTTGTGTTAATTAATTAAATCTGTTAATTAATTAAATCACATATTCCTTAAAACACGTAGAAATTTAATTATTATCTATTTTAAGGGTAATGATGTATTCTAGGTCGGGCCGGGACCAAAATGGGCTGCGGTAAATGTGCATGGACTTAGCAGTCCTGGCCTTCACGATCACGGGCTTTATGGGCTCAACGGGTGGAACCAGCCATGACGGGCCTAAGCCCACATGGTCCTGGGCTAAATGGGTCGGGCTCGCGGGTCCATACGGGTCTAACGGACTTTTTATTTTTTGGCTATTTTAAAAAAAAAATTATTTAAGGAAATTTCTTGTAAATCATGTATGTATACTAATAGAAATTACTCTTATATATGGCTATACAAAAACAAGTAGTATATATAATATAGAAATCTATTTATTAAAGTACTTGAAAAAAAAAGTAAAACAATAAACAATAGTAAAACTAAATTATCATGCATAATAAATTAATAACAAAGTAAAGAATTAAGCATAAATACGTCTAATAAATTTGAAATAACATAAATCGTCGAAAAATCTTAAAGATAAATTTTCGGATAAATACGCTCAAGACAATACTTTATATGCCTCCTTAAAATGTACGTGGTACACCCTAAACGAAGATTTAAGACTCTTCCAGTTCTTGCACTTTAATATTTGGCATTCTTCATTTTTTTCAAGCACTTCAAAGTGTTGTGAAACAAATAAACGCACTCTTTCCGAACGAGGCATGGTTTAACTTGAAAATTGAGATTGAGACTTGAACCTTAAAAATTGGAGATTGAGAGAAATTTAGATTGAGAAATGAGTATTGAGTATTGAAATGAAGAATATGGAGTGGGTATTTATAATTTTAGAGAAGGTTAGTTTTACAAAAGGCTATTTGTGCAATATGACCGCTGGCAATGGTCATTGGGGGTGGGGGCCTCCTTTTGAAAAATCTTATAATATTTTGTAGTATATATATATATATATATATATATATATATATATATATATATATATTGTGACGACCCAAAGGGTCATAACTTGTTTTATTAATTATTTCGAGCTTCTGAGGTCCTGAAAATCTCATTTATAGTTGCCTCGATTTGCGTACGTAGTCCGGGCGCGAAGCTGGAAAATTTCTATGTTGAAACATATGAAATATGTGGAAAATTTGAGGAATTTTGATATTAATATTGATATGGTTGACTTTGGTCAACCTTTTTGGTAAACGGATCCGGACCCGTGATTTGACGATCTCAGAAAATCCGTAGAAAAACATGGAACTTGGGCGTATGCCCGGAATTGAAATTCGAGGTCTAGAACCCCGGTAACAGAATTTTTCTGTTAAATTGTTTCCTGAAAATGATTAAGGAAAAGGAAACTGAAATTTGGTTAAAAGTGGTGATATCGGGCTCGTATTTTGATTCCGACGCCCGGTACAGGTCATATATGTTGGTTAAGCGCTTCCTGTAAAGTTCGGTTGAAAACGGACGTCGTTTGACGTGTTTCGGCCTTAAATTGGAAATTTTGAAAGTTATGAAATTTTGAAAGAATTCTTGAGTTTTTAGGCTCAATTCATTGATTTTGATATTATTTTGGCAATTTGATCGTGCGAGCAAGTTCGTATGATGTTTTTGAATTAGCGTGCATATTTGGTTTGGAGCCCCGATGGCTCGGGAGTGTTTCGAAGGTGGTTCGGGGTGTTTTTGGACTTAGGAAACTGGCAAATTTTCTGCAATTTTTACACAGAAGCATTACTCTATGCGATACTACACTCTGCACTCTTTTTGCTCAGCAGCGACAGTAGCACGATTATGGATATTCCAATTACTGAGACTACGAGGTAGCCTTGTAGGCGTCCGCAGGACCCGTTGTCTCTTCTATCTATGTATTTCATTATGTTATCTCATGTATTCGGGATAAATAGCTTATATTTCTTTCGGACAATTATGTGTATTATTCTTAGAAGTTCGTGAGTATTGTGACACCAGTCTTGGGTAGTGTATCATGTTTGGGTTTTCTGAATCATATTGGATAAAATTGACTAAGTCTTCCGTTAAGTTTAATTATTTTGCTGTAATTATATGATTTTATTTAAGTCTTAAGAAGAGAGTGGTAACTAATGAAAAATCTAAGTAACAGTTGGTTTGCCTAGCTTCCACTAGTAGGCGATATCATGACTCCCGATGGTGGGAAATTCGGGTCGTGACAAGTTGGTATCAGAGCACTAGGTTGCACAGGTCTCACAACTCACGAACAACCTTAGTAGAGTCTGAGGGATCGGTACAGAGACGTCTGTATTTATCCCCAGAGGCTACAGAGTTAGGAAAATATTCACTTCATTCTTTCCTATGGTGCGAGTTTGTTCTTCAAATGTTAAGTTGAATTTATGCTCTTGTCTTCACACGAATGGCGAAGGTATGTACTGCTTCTTCAGCCGACAATGGCACAGGCTGGTGATAGATCAACGATGCCTTCAGAAGTTTTATGGAGTTTCGGATAAGTTTCACCAAAATCTTCGCTATCTCCTTCAATGGTGCATCTTTTGAGAACCCAAGGTAATTTATTGACTGTTGCTATGAAATATTGCAGAACGCGGGAATAGTTGAAGATGAGAGGGTTGATTCTACTGTGTTTCAGGTAGCGAGTAAAGTAGTGGAAACATAATGTATTTACTAACTGGCTGTGGTTTTAATGGACCTTGACGTCCGGTTGATTTATTTGAAGCTGTGAAGGATAATTATTGTGGACTACTAGATGTTGTGACTTTGACTTATAGCCAAAAGGGGGAAATCCACTATTAGTGAATGGATCGGATGGCCATGTGTTATGTCAGTTTTGGCTTGGAATGTATATATATGGTATGGAAAGGTCCCCCAAATAAATTATGCATATTTGAGGCTTAGTACTCTGCAGGGGGTAAGAATCAGCCCAAAGAATAATAAAGAGTATATGAGCAAATAGGGTAGTTCAACAGTGTCAAGCTAGCATAGCAAAAGAGGTAATTGGTCGTCAATGTTTGTGACAAGCCTATGAATAGGGTAGACCGGCCAATGCGACATTACCTACTCAACCCTATTTGTAGGAATGTTCTAGAAGAGTTTACCTCCCCGACTCTTTGAAAGGTAGGGTATGTATGGTCTGAACGATCATGCCATGTTATTATGACAGTGTCCGAATATGTCGTCATGTCCAATAAGTTAGCTGAGCCTCAAAGGAGTTGTTATGAATGTGGCAGGTTGGAGAAATATAATTTACGAAGGAACTCAAGCTACGTGCCCGTTGCAGTCAATACTTAGCTCACAGGACCAGCCAGAGTTAGAGGTCAGGATGTTTGAGGCGGAGGTGAGACTCCTAGAGGTGGAGATCTAGTTGTTGACATAATTTCTATGGTGTGACTGAGGTCACTACACCAGATGATGTTATCACATGTACAATTCTGATTGTTATAAAAGGAATATTCTTCCTCAATTTGATTTGATCTTTGAAGAATTGAGGCAAGTCCTCTTAATATGCTCGGCTTAGGAGTGAGCTTCGTAATGATAAAATCTACTTATGTGAATACTCACGCTGTGCTATTAAATGAAGATAATTATCTCTATTATTATGTATTGGTCACTAGGAATATTGATGAGCTCAAAAGTGACTTTATATTAATTATTACAATGGGAATTGATGTAATTCCTGAAATAATTATTTTCAATGGTTAAATTGTATACCCTGTCGGTTTGAGGGTTCTTTTATGCCGTGATACTCTTTGACGGACAATGGTTGAAAAGAAGAAAGAAAGGAAATGAAAAACATCAGTGGCACAATGTGCAAATACTTGTGATTTAGAGTGGAGGATGAGATCCTCAAAATTTTTGTATAGCGTGAAAATATTTGTTTTAAAAATCGAGCTGCAAGCTGCGGTGAATATTATATGAGGACAAGGTCCTGGTGGTGAAGAGTTTGTGTTTAAAATTTTCCCTTTCTAGAAATAAAAATCTAGCATAATATCCTAAATTTGAGCCATGCCCGTTAGGATTATTTGACAATCCTTGCATAGTTTCTATTCATATTTAGCCATTTCTATTTTGTGACCGTTGAGTTCTAGACTTTGAGATGAGCACCAGGTAAGGATAAATATGACGCATTAATCCGGGAAAGTAATCATGAGGTTTCCATACCTAATTGTGAGTAAAGTGGGAGTTTTGGAATAAGATATTTGATAACAGGGTTAATTGACAATGTTATAATCTAAGAACAACTCTTATGGCCAGACTTCAGAGTCATGGATATGTGCATACGTATGAGGTGTTCTTGCCTTATTTAGACTTGTTCGTTGTAGTCTTCATTGTTTCCATATTGACTTACTCCCGCAGTCAGGAGGAGCATGCGCAGCATCTCAGAGTGACTTTGCAGACTCTGAAAGATAGCCAACTATATGCAAAATTTTCAAAGTGTGAATTTTGGCTAAGTTCAGTTGCATTCCTAGGTTATATTGTGATGGCAGCAAGTATTCAGGTTGATTCGAAGAATATTGAGGCAGTCAAGAACTAGCCTAGACCGACATCAGCCACAGAGATTTGGAGTTTCTTAGGATTAGCGGGTTATTAACGGCGATTCGTGGAGGGGTTTTCATCTAATGCAACCCCACTGACCAGATTGACACAGAAAGGTGTTCAATTTGAATGGTCAGATGAATGTGAGGAGCTTTCAAAAGCTCAAGACAGCCCTAACTATGGCACCGATATTGGTTTGGCCCACATGCTCAGGGCCTTATACAATGTATTACGATGCTTCCCGTATTGGGCTTGGTGCGATATTGATGCAGCATGGCAGAGTCATTGCTTATGCTTTGAGGTAGTTGAAGATCCACGAGAAGAACTATCCAATTCGTGATCTAGAATTGGCGGTGATTATTCACGCATTGAAGATCTGTAGGCATTATTTGTATGGTGTAGCATGTGAAGTATACACCGATCATAAGAGTGTTCAGTATTTGTATAAACAAAAAGAGGTGAATTTGAGGCAGAGAAGGTGGATGGAATTGCTGAAAGATTATGATGTCACCATTTTATATCATCCAGGAAAAACAAAACGTGGTGGCCGACGCTTTGAGTAGGAAGTTAGCCAGTATGGACAGTCTTGCTTATATTCGAGTCAATCAGAGGCCACTTGCTTTGGATGTTCAGTCCTTAGCCAACCGATTTGTGAGGTTGGATATTTTTTTTCCTAGTCGAGTACTATCCCCAGACGGATGGTTAGTCCGAGAAAACTATTCAGATACCTGAAGATATGCTTCGGGCGTGTGTTATTGATTTTGGAGGTTCGTGGGATCAATCCCTACCTTTGGCAGAGTTTGCTTATAATAATAGTTATCAATCGAGCATCCAGATGGTTCTTTATGAAGCCTTGTATGGTAGGCGGTGTCGTTCTCCGGTTGAATGGTTTGAACCGGGAGAAGCTCGGTTATTGGGTACGGATTTAGTTCAGGAGGCCTTAGATAAGGTCAAGATTATTCAAGATAGGCTTCTCACAGCTCAGTCTAGGCAAAAGAGCTATGCAGATCGCAAGGTTAGAGATATAGCTTTCATGGTTGGGGAGCGAGTATTGCTCCGAGCGTCGCCTCTGAAAGGCATGATGAGATTTGGAAAGAAGGGCAAACTTAGCCCTAGATTTATTGGCCCATTCGAGATTCTTGATTGTATGGGAGAGATGGCATATAAACTTGCCTTGCCACCTAGCTTATCAGCTGTATATCTAGTGTTTCATGTGTCCATGCTCCAAAAATATCACGGCGATCCATCGCACGTGTTAGATTTTAGCACTGTCCAATTGGACAAAGATCTGTCCTATGAGGAGGAGCCGATAGTTATTTTAGATCGACATGTTCGACAGTTGAGGTCGAAGAGTTTTCCTTCTGTGCGAGTTCAGTGGAGGGGTCAGCCTCCTGAGGCATCGACCTGGGAGTCCGAGTCCGACATGCGGAGCCGATATCCTCATCTATTCCTTGACTCAGGTACTTCTTTCTTTTGTCCGTTCGAGGACGAACGGTTGTTTTAGAGGTAGAGAATGTGACGACCCAAAGAGTCATCACTTGTTTTATTAATCATTTCGAGCTTCTGAGGTCCTAAAAACCTTATTTATAGTTGCCTCGATTTGCGTGCACAGTCCGGGCGCGAAGCTGGAAAATTTCTATGTTGAAACATATGAAATATGTGGAAAGTTTGAAGAATTTTGATAATAATATTGATATGGTTGACTTTGGTCAACCTTTTTGGTAAACGGACCCGGACCCGTGATTTGACGGTCTCCGAAAATCCGTAGAAAAATATGGAACTTGGGCGTATGCCCAGAATTGAAATCCGAGGTCTAGAACCCCGGTAAAAGAATTTTTCTGTTAAATTGTTTCCTGAAAATGATTAAGGAAAATAAAACTGAAGTTTTATGAAAAAGTGGTGATATCAGGCTCGTATTTTGCTTCCGACGCCCGGTACTGGTCATATATGTTGGTTAAGCGCTTCCTGCAAAGTTTGGTTGAAAACAGACGTCGTTTGACGTGTTTCGGCCTTAAATTGGAAATTTTGAAAGTTATGAAATTTTGAAAGAATTCTTGAGTTTTTAGGCTCAATTCATTGATTTTGATGTTATTTTGGTGATTTGATCGCGCGATCAAGTTCGTATGATATTTTTGAGTTAGTGTGCATATTTGGTTTGGAGCCCCGAGGGCTCGGGAGTGTTTCAGAGGTGGTTCGGGGTGTTTTTGGACTTAGGAAACTGGCAGATTTTCTGTAATTTTTACACAGAAGCATTACTCTATGCGATCGCGGACTTGATCACGCGATCGCACTGCCCAGTCAAATTACTCAACGCGATCGCAGCTTGCTGCACGGGATCGCGTAGCTTCTTGTTCTTCTTCAACACGATCGCGACCCTGTTCACGCGATCGCGTAGTACAAAAGACCACCCCAGTGAATTTCTTCTACGCGATCGCAGCATTGTCCATGCGATCGCGTAGGTCTGAACAATTTCCTTCCGTGATCGCATCCCTGTTCACGCGATCCCGTAGAACAAATTATTTGCCCAGTGATTTAATTCCCAAAACAGAATAGAAACGGGAACTTCAACCCATTTCATAAACTCTCTCTTCTCCAACACCAATTCTTGGCGATTCTTGGGCGATTTTCGTCAAACTTCTTGGGTAAGTGATTCTTGACTCGTTTTCTTCATTTTCCATCAATATTATTTGGATTCCTAGGCCTAAATATGTGTAAATGGGTAGAAAAATTGAGGAATGAGTTTAGTAAGGGTTTTCAAAGAATTTGCGATCTAGACCTCGTTTTGGGGTCAAACTTAAGAACAAATTGTATATTTGAACTCGGGGATGATTGGGTGAATTTATTTTGGTTCGAAACTCGAGTTTTGATTATGTGGGTCCGGGGTCGATTTTCACTATTCCGGCAGAATGTTGTAAAAATTATATTTAGCCTTATGAACTAGTTTGTTAAGTAGAATTGATGATATTAAGTCAATTGTGTATAGATACGATTGGATTGGAGCTGAATTTGAAAGGAAAAGGCATTGCTACGGATTGAGTTGTTCGTAAACATTCGAGGTAAGTGTTTGTTCTATCCTAGCTTGAGGAAATAGGAATTGAGTTTATGTATAATTGTGATATGTGGAGTCCGACTTATAGGCATGGTGACGAGTATCTATACATTGGGGGGGGGGGGTCGAGCATGATTGTGAGTCTTAAAAATGGATTAAATTCTTATTAATCCTAAGTGATTATGTGAAGGAAATTATTATTGGTTTTATACCGGTAAAATACATATAGAGTATTGAATAAAGAGTTGTTGGTATTACATCGGTAACAGAGGTAAATTGTTGATTCATTATCATTTATTGGTTTTATACCGGTAAAGTACATATAAATTATTGATTAAGAGTTATTGGTATTACATCGGTAACAGAGGTAAATTGTTGATTCATTATCATTTATTGGTTTTATACCGGTAAAGTACATATAAATTATTGATTAAGATTTATTGGTATCACACCGGTAACAGAGGTAAATTGTTGATTCATTATCATTTATTGGTTTTATGCCGGTAAAGTACATATAAATTGTTGATTAAGAGTTATTGGAATTACACCGGTAATGGGGATGTATCGTTGATTTAGTGTCATTTAGTGGTTTTACACCGATAAAATAAATATTGTTGAAGTGAAGATTATTGGTTTAATACCGGTAATATTTTTATACATTCACTGTTGATTAGAGATTATTGGCTTATTGCCGGTAATATTTATTAAAGAATTGGGATCGTGTGGCGCGCCGACCACTTATATATTAAAGAATTGGGATCGTGTAGCACGCCGACCACAAAGTAATTTGAATCTTGGCATTGGCCATAGTTGCCGGTAGCCTATTGATACATTTGGGTGCGGGTGATACGCCTACCACAAGATATGAAAAGCCTATTAATACATTTGGGAGCGGGTGGTACGCCTACCACAAGATATGAAAAGCCTATGGTTACGTTTGGGAGCGGGTGGTATGTCTACCACAAGATATGAAAAGCCTATGGTTACGTTTGGGAGCGGGTGGCACGCCTACCACAAGATATGAACTGAAAAATGAATTGAGACATGAAAGTAAGATTTGTTCCATTGACCATATTACTCTGGATATTGTGAGTTATTGACTGTTATTTCCGAGCAGATTCTTTCCTTATAAACGTTCGATAACGTTTTCTACTGTTGTATATGTATATATATTTTAACTGTACAGGTTTATGTGGGGTGACTGGCCTTAGTCTCGTCACTACTTCGCCGGGATAGGCTAGGCACTTACCATCACATGGGGTCGGTTGTGCTGATACTACACTCTGTGCTCTTTTTGCGCAGATACAGGTTATGTACAGCAGCAGCGGCAGTAGCAAGATTGTGGATATTCTGACTATTGAGACTACAAGGTAGCTTTGCAGGCGTCCGCAGGACCCGTTGTCTCTTCTATCTATGTATTTCATTCTGTTATCTCATGTATTTGGGATAAACAACTTATATTTCTTTCAGACAATTATGTGTATTATTCTTAGAAGTTCGTGAGTATTGTGACACCAGTCTTGGGTAGTGTATCATGTTTGGGTTTTCTGAATCATATTGGATAAAATTGACTAAGTCTCCCGCTAAGTTTAATTATTTCGCTGTAATTATATGATTTTATTTAAGTCTTAAGAAGAGAGTGGTAACTAATAAAAAATCTAAGTAACAGTTGGCTTGCCTAGCATCCACTAGTAGGCGCCATCATGACTCCCGATGGTGGAAAATCCGGGTCGTGACATATATATATATATATATATATATATATATATATATATATTCAAATATAATTTCTTGTAGTATATATGATATGTTATGTATATATATTATAGCTTATAAATAATTGCAAGTTAAAGACAAAAAAAATATTGCAAAGAGATATTCAAAGGAATGTCTTCTAATTTTTATGACCAAAAATGGCATATTTTTCTTAGTCTTCTTCCCCCAATGGAATGAGTACACTAAGGTGCTAATACCAACATTAAAAGGAAAAAAAACTAAAAATGATGTGCCAAAGTACAAGTTACACCATAATTTACATTGTATCTCTAACAAATCTCATAAATCCTTCAAGGTTCGGAGGAGGTTCCGTTGGTGGTGGCGGAAAAAAAGCTTGTTCGTCACCACTTTCGGGCAAAGCAGCATCCTTCGCAAGTTCCACTATCATTTCTTCATAAGCTTCGTCTATCTCCGGTTGTGATTCTGCAAGTCCAAAGTTTCTTCTTTTCAAACAGATCTAATCTCTAAATAGTACTCATTTTTCCAAGCTCTCCCTCATAGACGCTTTATGATCACCTATTTGAAGTCTTGCTTGACTGAAAGCGCGCTCTTAACTGTTGCGCGAGGCCAACTTTTATAAGTAGGATTAAAAACTTTTCTAATATAATGCACAAAATTCGGGTTAGAAGGAAAAGTATAGGGTAAACACATAACGGTAACCATCTTTGCTAATTCTTCACGATCTTTATTAGGATCGTAATATAAAATACTACCGGTCACAGTGTTAATTCCCGGTTAAGCTAGATTTGAACCTGTACTACGGTTAACTACAGTATCTACACTTGTCCCATCTTGCTGTACTTTCATTTGTAAATATTTAACTTTATCTCTGGGGTGTGTTTGTATGTGCCTAGCCAAACTACCTGTACTGCTACAGTCTCCAGTATATTTATGTACCAGCAATTTCTCACAAGTTTTACACTTAGCCTTATTTTGTTCTCTTACTTGAGTAAAAAAATTCCAAATAATTGATGTTTCGAGGCGTTTAGAAGGTTGTCTATTAAAAGTAGGGGTTTCGACATATGAGTCAGGCGGGGCATCAGTTGAGTTATTGAGCGGACTAGTAGGTGTATCATCTAAATCCGATTGGGTTTCATCTACATCTTCTTTTTTCTCATCATTTTCTAAGATAGTTTCATTAGGATAGAGAGCATTCATAACTTCTTCATTTAATTGTTGACCTGGTGCGATATTATGGCAAAATTCACTATCGAAAAATAAAAAATAAGGGTTATCACTATCAAGAATAATAGGAGCAGCAGGACGGGTAACATGTCTGGGTCAGGGAGCCGGGGGAAGGGTAGTAGGTTGGCGACTACTTTCATCAATTTTAGCTTTTCCCTTACCACCAAATATTTTTTTCGAAGAAAATGCCATATTAATTACAATTATGCAAACTAAAACACACAAAAATATATTCTTAAAATTTAAGAGTTGGAACGAGTTTACCGAATCGCCGAACAACTTCTTGAAAATTAAAAATCGTTGAAGACTTGAATACTTCAATTCACCAACTTTTTCACGAAATTGCAATAATTAAATAAGCAATTATAGAAGAGAAATTAGATACAGATTGAGAGAGATTGATGAACTGGTGAGTAAAATGAAAGAATGAGGGGGTATTTATAGTTGAGAATTGGGAATAAGTATAATTAGATAAAGTTTGAGGGCCAGATGGCTATTTTTTAAAGTGGCCGATGGATAAATTTTGAAGGCCAACGGCTAGATTTTAAAAATCTTTTTGTTGGTCTTTTTTTAGTTTTTTTTTTTGGAAATTAACCGTTAGAGCCCGTTAGGCCCATTGAACCGGCCCGGGCTTAGCGTCCCGAGCTCTTGGGCTCCTTGAAGTTAACTGGCCTGCCACGGGCCTTGTGCACCATTTGGGACTGGCCCAATTGGCCCGTTTAGCCCATTTGGACCATGATCCCTGGCTGTACCCGACCCACATTGCATGAGTGGTTGTTGAGGGAGACAAACAAGAAGCCAAAATATCTGCCATCAAACGAATACTGCAGCGCAGATCACGCTTAGTTGGCTACGGATTTTATTTTTGTGAGAAAGAAGGAAGGAAAAGATTTTTACTTCATTCAATTTATGCTAGGGTTAAATCGGTCCCTCTACTATATAAAGAGGAGGACCCCTCATTTTTTAGGATTTACTGTCAAGCGTAACTAGGCAATAAAATTAACTTTAGCTTTCAACGGTTATTTTAAGTGCTCTTAAGTTATTTACTCGTTTATTCGGGTCCGAGCTCTATCTCTAGGGCTCAATCGAAATCGATCATTGGCATCTAAGTTAAATGCAGGCTTATTTATTGCATCACTTTTGTTTGATCATTCCACTTTATTTCAATTCAACTATTTACTATTCTTTGATCATTTATGTTAATTAATTAAATTATATATTCCTTAAACCACGTAAAAATTTGATTATTATCTATTTTAAGGATAAACAATTTGAAAACAAGTACAATTATATTCATGTAAAACGGAACTACTTTATGTCCAGACACTTAGATGAACTGAAAGGCTGAATTTGTACAACTCAATTCACAGAGTAAAGTTTAATTATCATGCCATTTAGAAGTTAAAGTACATTTACATCCATATAAGTGTGAGCTACTTACTTGGAAAAGGGGGTAAGTAACTCATGTAACCAAACAATCAAATTAAAAATTCTATATATTGTACTATATAATTAAATTTTTTTGCATAGCAACAAGTATATTTCATCCATCCCATTTATGGACACTATGACAGTTTAAAGAGTCAAATGGTGTTTTATTTGACTATATTTTTTCCGAACATTTTTATGTTATAAATAGAATTATATTTATGGTGAATGTCTATATTTGGAGAGAATCTAGGTTTATTTACTTGGTGGCTAAGTCATCATCTCCCTATAAATAGAGGGTTTTATTCCATTGTAAATAATCCAATATCAATAATAATTCCATCTCTCTCTTTTTCTGCAATATTGTTCTTCTTCTTTAATTATTTCATAACACGTTATCAGCACGAGACTCTAACCAATTGAGTAGAAACTTTGGGATTGAGCATAATGATTGTCAATTATTTCATGAAGTTCCTTCATGATTAAAATTCTGGATTTAAGGTAAGTATTTTACTTTTCTCTTTCAAATTCTTGAAATTCTATGATTTGATTTTATATACAGACAAAGACAACAAAGTTTGATTATAACTCTAATGGAGGTTTTAAGAAATTACACCACATGAAGTGGTAAAATTTCTATGTCTTGCCATGATCAAAGTCATGTATGATCGTGCACACAAGAAGTGAAAACCTGTCCCATTGAATTTTCTCCATACTCATTCCCTTAAGAGAATGCGATAGAAATATGTGATAAGTCTGAAAGAAGATAAAATTATTACCGTGAAGGTATCAATGGAAGTGGACGTGGCAATAGACGAAATTATAATCGTCATCATTTGTGGTAATGAGAACAATAAGGATTCTCAAAATAATCTCACACTTTGTGATAATATTTGTTATCGATTTAACGTGAGATTTTATATAGCACATATAGATGATTATGGTCCATTCATGATAGGAATGTGGCAACATCTAAAGACATATTCATTCTTGGAAGAATATGAACATGTTATTGGTATTAAATATACCACACTCACCTCTAGAAGGAGGTTTGAGATGAAATAAGAAAATAATTTCATTATTATGGCATGAATGGTCATTGATCACGTACCCATTGTGATTAGCCAAAATATTATGCCTGTGGAATATTACATGGTAAAAGTAATAGAAGCAACATATTTTGCCTATAATAATTTTGGTCATGGCCATAATGGTATAAGTTTCTCTTTAAAAGAGATATTCACCACATAGATGTTGATGAATCTATGGTAGTACAAAATTAATTGAGAGCTCTAGGAGAGCAAATTATTATTATTTTGGAGAAACACAATGTGACGACCCAAAGGGTCATCACTCATTTTATTAATCATTTCGAGCTTCTCAGGTCCTGAAAACCTTATTTATAGTTGCCTTGATTTGCATGCGCAGTTCGTGCGCAAAGATAGAATTTTTTTATGTTGAAACATATAAAATATGTGGAAAATTTAAAGAATTTTGATAATAATATTGATATGGTTGACCTTGGTTAACATTTTTGGTAAATGGACCCGGACCTGTGATTTAACGGTCCTAGAAAATCCGTAGAATAATATGGAACTTGGGCGTGTGCCCGGAATTGAAATCCGAGGTCTAGAACCCCGGTAAGAGAATTTTTCTGTTAAATTGTTTTCTGAAAATGTTAAGAAAAATGAAACTGAAATTTAATTAAAAAGTAATGGTATCGGGGTCGTATTTTTGTTCCAACGCCCGGTACAGGTCATATATGTTGGTTAAGCGCTTCCTGTAACGTTTGGTTGAAAACGGACGTCGTTTGACGTGTTTCAGATTTAAATTGAAAATTTTGGGAGTTATGCAATTTTGAATGAAATCTTGAGTTTTAAGGCTCAAATCATTGATTTTGATGTTATTTTGGCGATTTTATCGCGCAAGCAAGTTCATATGATGTTTTTAAGTCAGTGTACATATTTTATTTGGAGCCCTGAGGGCTCGTGTGAATTTTGGATAGGCCACGAGATCAATTTTTCATGTTAGAAAGTTGCTGTCAGCACCTGACCTGTAGAGTTCGCAAATGCGAACAAATGTTCGCAAATGCGAACTTCCCAATTTTTGCCTGGATTCGCAAATGCGAACTTCCCAGATTTTGCCTGGATTCGCAAATGCGAACAAAAGTTTGCAAATGCAAACTTCCCATCCTTGGCTTATTTTTCAATTCCCAAAATTTGGTCAGGGTTCGCAATTGCCAACCCCTGCTCGCAAATGCGAACACAGAGACCTGTAAATCACAATTTCAAGCTTCATTTTTCATATTTCACAGCCCAAAACATCCATTGGCGATTTTTCACGAACTCCCTCTTCTCCAAATCATTGGAAAGTCAACTTTTACTCAATTTCTTCAAACTTTAACATCATCTGTCATGTTTTCATCTTCAATTTAAGGTTTTTATGGGTAAAAATGGGGGATTTGGGTAGAACTTAGGTTTTCATAAAAATTGGGATTTTGACCTCAATTTGAGGTTCGATTTGAAAACAAATTATATATTTGAACTCATGGATGATTGGATGAATTTATTTTGGTTCGAAAGTCGAGTTTCGATCATGTGGGCCCGGGTTCGATTTTTACTATTCCATGCAAAGTGTTGTAAAACTTATATTTAGCCATGCAAACTAGTTTGTTAAGTAGAATTGATGATGTTAAGTCAATTGTATATAGATACGATTGGATTGGAGCCAAATTGGAAAGGAAAAGGCATTGCTACGGATTGAGTTATTCGCAAACTTTTGAGGTAAGTGTTTGTTCTATCCTAACTTGAGGTAATAGGAATTGAGTTATGTATGAATTAGTGATTAAGAGTTATTGGTGTTATACCGGTAACAGAGATAAATTGTAGGTTCAATGTCATTTATTGGTTGTATAACGGTAAAATACATATAAATTGTTGAGTAAGAGTTATTGGTATTACACCGGTAACGGGGATATATCGTTGATTTATTGTCATTTATTGGTTTTACACCGGTAATGTAAATATTGTTGAAGTGAAGATTATTGGTTTAATACCGGTAATACTTTTATACACTCACTGTTGATAAGTGATTATTGGCTTAATGCCGGTAATATACAATATTAAAGAATTATGATCGTGTGGCTCGCCGTCCACTTATATATTAAAGAATTGGGATCGTGTGGCGTGCCGTCCACTTATATATTAAAGAATTGGGATTGTATGGAGCGCTGACCACTTATATATATTAAAGAATATGAGATCGTGTGGCGCGCCGACCACTTATATGATAAGAAATGGGATCGTGTGGTACGCTGACCACAAAGTGATTTGAATCTTCGCATTGGTCATAGTTGCCGGTAGCCTATTATTACATTTGGGAGCTGGTGGTACGCCTACAACAAGATATGAAATGAAAAATGAATTGAGACATGAAAGTAAGATTTGTTTCGTTGACCAGATTACTCTGGATATTGTGAGTTATTGACTGTTATTTCAGAGCAGATTCTTTCCTTATAAACGTTCCATAACGTTCTGTTGTTGTATATGCATATATATTTCAACTGTACAGGTTTATGTGGGTGACTGGCCTTAGTCTCGTCACTACTTCACCGGGATAGGCCAGGCACTTACCAGCACATGGGGTCGGTTGTGCTGATACTACACTCTGCGCTCTTTTTGCGCAGATACAGGTTACGGACAGCAGCAACAACAGTAGCACGATTGTGGATATTTCGACTATTGAGACTACGAGGTAGCCTTGTAGGCGTCCACAGGACCCGTTATCTCATCTATCTATGTATTTCATTTTGTTATCTCATGTATTCGAGATAAACATCTTATATTTCTTTCAGACAATTTTGTGTATTATTCTTAGAAGTTCGTGAGTATTGTGACACCAGCCTTGGGTAGTGCATCTTGTTTGGGTTTTTTGTATTATATTTGATAAAATTGACTAAGTCCTCCGCTAAGTTTAATTATTCCACTGTAATTATATGATTTTATTTAAAGTCTTAAGAAGAGAATTGTAACTAATGAAAATGTAAGTAACAGTTGGCTTGCCTAGCCTCCACTAGTAGGCGCCATCATGACCCCCGATGGTGGAAAATCCGGGTCGTGACAAGTTGTTATCATAGCATTAGGTTACACAGGTCTCACAACTTACGAACAACCTTAGTAGAGTCTGAGGGATCGGTACAGAGACGTCTGTATTTATCCCAGAGGCTACAGAGTTAGGAAAATATTCCCTTTATTCTTTCCAGTCGTGCGACTTGATCTTTCAAATGTTAATTGAATTTCTACTCTGTTATTCCGCAGATGGCAAGAACACGTGCATCCTCATCTACTGACCAGCAGCCCGAGGTCCCAGCAGCGGCAGCTCCCGCTAGGGGTAGAGGCCGAGGTCGAGGTCGTCCTAGAGGCCAAGGTAGGGGCAGAGCTCAGCCCCGAGCAGCAGCACGAGTGGCAGAACCTCAGGTTCATATCGAGGAGGAAGTTCCAGCCCCAACAGCTCCATTATGCCCAGCTCAGGTCCCAGGAGGGATTATGTTTCACTGGATCTCCAGGATGCTTTGGTCCGGATAGCAGGTTTTATGGACAATATCACCAAAGCAGGTTTATTACCAGTAGCACCAGCCACTTCTCAGGCTGGAGGAGGTAATCAGACTCCTGCTACGCGCACTCGGGAGCCAGTAATTCCCCAGGCTCAGGTTTTTGTGATTCAGCCAGTTGAGGCAGCTCAGCCTGTTATTGTGACTCAGGCTAATGATGGTGTAGTTATGTATTCTGATGCGTTATGGAGATTGGATAGATTTACCAAGCTGTTCACTACCACATTCAGTGGCACTCCTTCATATGATCCCCAGGATTTCCTATATAGCTGCCACGAGGTTCTTCGTACTATGGGCATTGTAGAGACTAATGGTGTGGATTCTGCTACTTTTTGATTACCTGGTTCTGCCAACACTTGGTGGAGGGATTATTGTCTATCCAGGCCAGCAGGATCAGCATCTTTGACTTGGGGGCAATTTGCAGAGTTGTTCTTGGAAACGTTCCTTCCAGCAACTCAGAGGGAGGCTCTGTGCAGGCAATTTGAGCATCTTCATCAGGGTTCTATATCTGTCACACAGTACGAGACTAGGTTCGTGGACCTAGCTCGTCATACTATTGTCATACTTCCCACAGATCGGGAAAGGGTGAGAAGATTTATTGATGGCTTGAATCAGCCAATTCGACTACAAATGGTTTTGGGGGCAAGAACTGAAATCTTCAGGAGGCGGCTAATACAGCCCACCAGATTGAGATAACTCTGTCACAATGAGCAGGTCATGGATCAGATAAGAGACCCCGTAATTCGGGTAGACTCAATGGTACCACATCGGGAGGTAGAGATTCTCATGATAGAGTCCATCCTCCTAGGCCGTATCAGTCAGCTCTTCAGGTTTCTCACGATGTTTCTGGTGGTCGTAATTCTTAGCCACGCTATTCTGATCAGTAGCCTATCAGTGCACCACCACTTCGTTATTTTCAGCAGCCAAGGGCTTGTTTTACGTGGGGCAATCTTAGGCACATTGCAAAGTATTGCCCTCGAGCTTCTAACAGATCTCAGCAGCAGGGTTCTCGTGCTATGGTTCAGGCCCCAGTTCCCCCGCAACCTTCCCAGCTAGCTAGAGGCGGGGGTAGAGGGCATAGAGGTGGAGGTATAGGTCATAAAGGTGGAGCTCAGACCGATAGAGGTAGAGACCAGCCAACAGCTGATCATCCTAGAGATACTACTCAGGGTGGTGGGGCACATGACCGATGTTATGCACTTCCTGCCAGACAAGAGGTTGAGTCTTCATATGCCGTCATTACAGGTATAATTTTGGTTTGTGATAGAAATGCATCAACATTATTTGACCATGGGTCTACATATTCGTACGTGTCCTCCTATTTTGTACCGTACTTGATTCAGCCTAGTGATCCACTGGGTGTTCCTGTTCACGTGTCCACACCAGTAGGCGATTCTATTGTGGTTGATCGAGTTCATCGGTCATGTATTATAGTAATTGAGGGTCTTGAGACCCGTGCTGATTTATTGCTCCTAAATATGGTGGACTTCGATATTATATTAGGCATGGATTGGCTATCTCCATATCATGCTATTTTAAATTTCCATGCCAAGATTGTGACTTTAGCTCTGCCAAATTTGCCTCGCATAGAGTGGAAAGGAATTTTAGGTCATACTAGTCGCAATGTTATTTCTTATGTTAAGGCTCAGCGTATGGTTGGAAAGGGATGTTTGGCTTATTTGGCCTATGTCCGTGATTCCAGTGCTGAGGTTCCTTCTATTGACTCTATGCATGTGGTTCGCGAATTTCCTAAAGTATTTCCTTCAAACTTGCGAGGTATGCCACCCGACAGGGACATTGATTTTTGCCTTGACATGGCTCCAGGCACTCAGCCCATTTCTATTCCCCCATATCGTATGGCTCCGCCAGAGTTAAAAGAATTGAAGGAGAAGTTGTAGGATTTGCTTGAAAAGGGTTTCATTAGACCCAATGTTTCGTCGTGGGGTGCACTAGTATTATTTGTAAAGAAGAAAGATGGTTCGTTGAGAATGTGCATTGACTATCGGCAGTTGAACAAGGTGACTATCAAAAATAAATATCCACTTCCGCGAATTGACGATTTATTTGACCAGCTTCAGGGTGCCAAGGTATTTCGAAGATAGATTTGAGATCTAGCTATCACCAGCTGAAGATTAGGGCATCTGATGTCCCTAAGACAGCATTCCCCACTCGGTACATACATTATGAATTTTTGGTCATGTCTTTTGGGTTGACAAATACCCCAGCAGTTTTTATGAAATTGATGAATCGGGTGTTCCGGCCTTATTTTGACTTGTTTGTAATAGTATTCATTGATGACATATTAATATATTCCCGCAGTCAGGAGGAGCATGCGCAACATCTCAGAGTGGCCTTGCATGTTCTGAAAGATAGCCAACTATATGCAAATTTTTCAAAGTGTGAATTTTGGCTAAGTTCAGTTGCATTCTTGGGTCATATTGTGTCACGACACGGATTTTCCCACGACATCGGGATCGTGATGGCGCCTACTCGTGGTAGCTAGGCTATCCAATTCATTCAACACTTTCCTATTCATACCATCATTTTTGTACTCATACTTAATAACAATAAAAATAGTTGCTCAACTTAATAAATGCGGAAGTCTTTTTAAATGGAGAATAATAATAATAAGGTAAAACACTGATAAAATCCTCTACCCAAGATGTGGAGTCACCAACTCATAAACTACTAATGAATACTACACATAGTGGTCAGAAAGAAAATAACAAATATCTGTCTGTCTCGGAACAATGAGACCACAACAAATAGTATAAGTAAATGGACGAGACGATGGGCCTGCGGACGCCTGCAAGCTACCTCAGCCTCGGAATGCTCAACTCCCACGAATACTCTACTACTGCTGCTGCTCCTACTCCTGCTCAAAACCCGGACATGTGCAAAAACGCACAGAAGTGCAGTATCAGCACAATCCAACCCCATGTGCTGGTAAGTGCCTGGCCTATCCCGGCGAAGTAGTGACAAGCCTAGGACCGGACACCCACGTAAACCTGTGCAGTTCTATATATATGTACACCACAATAACAAGAAATACCAAGTAAAAAATTCAACAAGAAGTATCATAAAAGGGGAAACACAACAATTAGCAACAACTATTAAATCAATAATGAAAATCAGAATATGATGGAAACAGTTAATATCAAAACAAGGAATAGCAAATAGTTGCACGGCATCACCCTTCGTGCTTTTAATCTCATTCTCACATCCATGGCACGGCATCATCCTTTGTGCATGGTTCAAATAACAACGACACGGAATTTTCCTTCGTGCATAATCAATACCACAACACACGACATGATCCTTCGTGCATAATCAATAACAAAGCACAACATTATCCTTTGTGCATAATCAATAATATAAGGAACGACATGATCCTTCGTGCATAATAAATAAAACAAGGCATGGCATGATCCTTCGTGCATAAATAATAAAACAAGGCACGACATTACCATTCGTGCAAAAATCAGTAAACAAGGCACGGCATTACCCTTCGTGCATTATCACTCTTCCTCACCCAAATAAAAATCACAGTTAAGGGCAAAAGAATGAAAACAATAATCATGAACCGCCCCGGCAAGGGACACAATAATCATCACAACAAGGTCCCGGCAAGGGAAAACAATAATCCACTTTACAGCAAGTCCCGGCAAGGGAAAATAGTGATCAATTTCACAACCCGGCAAGGGTTCAAGATTTCATCTTATAAACATCCCATAATAGATATCAACAACTACTCACTGTCATGCTAGACGCCAGTGTATGGATGCTCGTCACCACAGCCCATACACCGCACTCGATCATATAGCAAATAACACATAAATTCCATTCCCTCAAGCTAGGATAGATCAAACACTTACCTCTAGCCTTGAAGCCCAATTTATCCTTCAACTACACCTTTACCTCGAATTTCCGCTTTTAACGTGCTCGAATCTAATCACAATTGATTCCCTTACATTAATAAATACTATATAACTTAGTTTGGATGCTTAAGAATGGTTTTCTCAAAGTTTACCCCAAAATTTCCCAAAATGCCTCTAGCCCCACGTGGTCGGAACTCGGGATTCGGACCAAAATCCGGTTACCCATTCCCTCACGAGTTCAAACATATGATTTGTTTCAAAATCGGACCTCAATTCGAGGTCCAATTCCCCAATTCATGAAAACCCTAGGTTCTACCCAAAAACAAGAATTTCTATCATGAAAACCTTTGATTTCTCTTGAAAAACATGTTTAATGATGTTAGGAATTGAAATAATTAAGTAAAAAGTGACTTACAAGTGTTTTGGAGTGAATGTGCTCTTGGAGGATCGTGTGTGGTGTGTTGGGTTTTGAAAGAATGAAGAAAAAAGGTCAAAAATTCGTTTAAGTATAAATTTGCACAGTTGTGGTTATCGCAAATGCGAACGTTTGTTCGCAATTGCGAACATAGCAGGCTTAGGGACTGTCAGCATCGCATTTGTGATATTATGTTCACATTTGCGAACAAGGCTAGATTACTGGGGCCTTCGCATTTGCGACATTTTAGTCGCATTTGCGAAGATGGGCTATTTACTGAAGGCCTTTCATTTGCGAGGTATAGTTTGCATTTTCGAACCCCTTCACTCCCCTGAAGATTGGTTCGCATTTGCGAACCAAGGATAACCTGGCTCTTCTCGCAATTGCGAGAAAATCTTCTCATTTGCGAAGATACCAGCTGGGTGAAAAATCAGCTGTGTTATTTTTAAGAATTTGCTCCAATGACCTATCAAATCTTTACCCGAGCCCCCCGAGCTCCAAACTAAACATGCACACAACTTCAAAAGCATATTACAAACTTGCTCGCGCGATCACATCGCCAATATAACATCGTTTTCATCAAATCAAGCCTCAAGTTCATGATTATCTTTATTTTAGTTTCATAACTTTCAAATTTGGAACTCAAGGTTCAAAACACATCAAACAACATCCAAATGTCACCAAACTTTGCAGAAAGCACATATATAATATTTAAGACTTGTACCGGGCGTCAGAACCAAAATACGAGCCCGATACCATGGTCGTTTAATCCATTTTCATTTAATAATTTTAGCCAAAACAATTTAACAGAAAAAGTCATATCTTAGGCTCTAGGCCTCTGAATACGACTCCGGACACATGCCCGAGTCCCATATTTTCCTACTGACCTTCTGGGACTGTCCGATCTCGGGTCCAGGTCCGTTTACCAAAAATGTTGACTAAAGTCAACTATATCAATATTAATATCATTTTTCTTAAGATTTTTCATAGAATTCACATATTCTATCACAAAATCTTTTCGGCTACAGGCCTGGATTATGCACGTAAATCGAGGCAACATAAAGTGAGGTTTTCAAGGCCTCAAATGTGTGGAACAAGTGAGGAAAATAGGTGATGACCCTTTGGGTTGTCACATCCTCCACCTCTAAAACAACCGTTCGTCCTCGAACGGACAAGAGAAGGAAGTACCTGAGTCGGGGAACAAATATGGGTAGCGGCTCCGCATATCAGACTCGGACTCCCAGGTCGATGCCTCAGGAGGCTGACCTCTCCACTGAACACGCACAGAAGGATGACTCTTCGACCTCAACCGTCGAACTTGCCGGTCTAGAATGGCTACCGGCTCCTCCTCGTAAGATAGATCATTGTCCAATTGGACAGTACTGAAGTCTAACACATGTGTGGGATCGCCGTGGTACCTCCGAAGCATAGATACATGAAAAACTGGATGCACGGCTGATAAGCTAGGCGGCAAAGCTAGTCTGTAAGCCACCCCTCCCACTCGGTCCATAATCTCAAATGGACCAATATACCTAGGGCTGAGTTTGCCCTTCTTCCCGAACCTCATCACGCCCTTCATAGGCGATACTCGGAGAAATACCCGCTCACCAACCATGAAATCTACATCTCGAACCTTACGATCCGCATAAGTCTTCTGTCTGGACTGAGCTGAACGCAATATCTCCTGGATAGTCTTGATCTTGTCTAAGGCTTCCTGAACTAAGTCTGTACCCAACAATCGAGCCTCTCCCGGCTCAAACCATCCGATTGGGGACCAACATCGCCTACCATACAATGCCTCATACGGGGCCATCTGAATGCTAGACTGGTAGCTATTGTGGTAGGCGAACTCCGCTAATGACAGAAACTGGTCCCACGAGCCTCCAAAATCAATGACACAGGCTCGGAGCATGTCCTCTAGGATCTGAATAGTCCTCTCGGACTGACCGTTCGTTTGAGGATGAAAAGTTGTACTCAAATGGACCTGGGTGCCTAACTCCTACTGGACCGCTCTCCAGAAAAGCAAGGAAAATTGCGTACCCCGATCTAAGATAATAGACACCGGCACCCCATGAAGAAGAACAATCTCCTTGATGTAAATCTCTGCTAACCTCCCCGATGAGTAAGAGACAAATACTGGAATGAAGTGTGCTGACTTGGTCAGCCTATCAACAATGACCCAAATAGCATCAAATTTCCTCCGAGTCAAAGGAAGTCTGGTAATGAAGTCCATTGTGATCCGCTCCCATTTCCACTCGGGAATTTCAATTCTCTGGAATACACCACAAGGCCTCTATTGCTCATATTTCACCTGCTGACAATTTAGACACCGAGCGACATACTCAACGATGTCCTTCTTCATCCTGCGCCACCAATAGTGCTGTCGTAAACCCTGATACATCTTCGCGGTGCCCGGGTGAATAGAATACCGTGTACTGTGGGCCTCCGCTAAGATCAACTCTCGAATCCCCTCGACATTGGGCACACAAACTCGCCCCTGCAATCTCAATACTCCATCGTCATCTAGAGTTACCTTCGTGGTACCTCCCCGCTGTACGGTATCTCTCAAGTCACGCAAATGAGGATCATCAAATTGCCTATCACGGATACGCTCTAATAGAGATGAACGAGCGACCCTGCAGGATAACACCCTGCTAGGCTCAGAAATGTCTAATCTCACGAACAGATTGGCTAAGGCCTGGACATATAGAGCAAATGGTCTCTGACTGACCGTAATGAATGCGAGACTACCCATGCTGGCAGACTTTCTACTCAATGCATCGGCCACCACATTGGTCTTACCTGGGTGATATAGGATAGTGACATCATAGTCCTTCAGCAACTCTAACCATCTCCACTGTCGTAAATTCAACTCCTTTTTCTTGAACAAAGTACTGTAGGCTTTTGTGATCCGTGTACACCTCACACGCTACACCATATAGATAATGCCTCCAGATTTTAAAGGCATGAACCACTGTTGCCAGCTCAAGATCATGAACTGGATAATTCTTCTCATGTATTTTCAACTGTCTCGAAGCATAAGCAATACCACTCCAAGCCCCATACGGGATGCATCACAGTAAACTGTATAAGGCCCTGCACCCGTAGGTAGTATAAACACTGGTGCTCTAGTCAAGGCTGTCTTGATCTTCTAAAAGCTCGCCTCACACTCATCTGACCACTGGAACTGGGCACCCTTCTGGGTCAACCTGGTCATCGGGGCTGCAATAGAAGATAACCCCTCTACAAATCGATGGTAGTAACCTGCTAACCCCAAGAAACTCCGGATCTCGGTCACTGAAGCTGGTCGAGGCCAATTCTGGACTGTCTCAATCATCTTTGGGTCCACCTGAATACCTTCCACTGATACAATATGACCCAGAAATGCCACCGAACTCAACCAGAACTCACATTTTGAATATTTGGCATAAAGCTGATTATCCTTCAAAGTCTGAAGAACCACTCCGAGGTGTTGCTCGTGCTCTTCCTGGTTGCGGGAGTATACTAGGATGTCATCTATAAAAACTATCATGAACAGATCTAAATAAGTCCTGAACACCCAATTCATCAACTCCATGAATGCTGCTGGAGCATTGGTCAACCCGAAAGACAAGACCAAGAATTCATAATGCCTGTATCTAGTGCGAAAGGCTGTCTTAGGAATGTCAATCGCCCTGATCTTCAGCTGATGGTAGCCCGACCTCAAGTCTATTTTTGAGAACACCCTCGCTCCATGGAGCTGGTCAAACAAATCATCAATCCTCGGCAGTGGAAACTTGCTCTTTATCGTCACTTTGTTTATTGCCGATAATCAATACACATCCACATCGAGCCATCCTTCTTCTTCACAAATAACATGGGTGCTCCCTAGGGAGAAACACTGGGCCTTATAAAGCCATTTTCTAGAATGTCTTGCAACTGATCTTTTAACTCCTTTATCTCCGGCGGGGCCATACGATAGGGTGAAATAGAGATGGATTGAGTGCCCGATGCCAGATAATACGGAAATCAATATCCCTGTCGAGTGGCATGCCCGGCAAGTTCGAAGGGAAAACCTCAAGAAACTCCCGTACAATAGGAACTGAATCAATAGAAGGAATTTCCACGTTGGAATCACGAACATACGCCAAATAAGCTAGACACCCCTTATCGACCATGCGTCGAGCCTTAACATAGGAAATAACAGTGCAAACGGAGTGGCCTGAGGTCCATCTCCACTCTAGTCGGGGTGATTCTGGCAAGACCAAGGTGGTCTTGGCATGACAATCTAAAATAGCATGGTATGGGGACAACCAGTCCATCCCCAATATGACATCAAAATCCACCATGTCTAATAGCAACAGATCAACACGGGTCTCAAGACCCCCAAAAATAGCTACGTACGATTGATGCACCCGGTCGACTACTATAGAGCCACCCACTGGTGTAGACACATAAACTGGAATATCCAGGGCGTACCTAGGCACGGCCAGATACAGTAAAAAGTGGGAAGACACATATGAATATGTAGAACCCGGGTCAAATAATACTGAAGCACCTCTGTCACAAATAAGAATGGTACCTGTAATCACAACATCTGATGCCTCTACCTCTGGCCTGGCTGGTAAAGCATAAAATCGGGGATTAACACCTCTCCTATGAGCTACGTCTCTAGGACAGTCATCCACTGGCTGACCTCTACCTCTGGCGGGACGGTCTCCACCTCTATGGTCTTGACCTCCACCTCTACGATCTCTACCCCCGCCTTTGGTTGGCTGGGCAGGCTGTGGGTCAGCTAGGGCCTGAATTATGGGACGTGGACCCCGCTGCTGAGTGTTGCCCGTTACTCGAGGGAAAAACCTGACAAGATAACCTGGGCTACCACAACCATAACAACATTTTGGGCTGATGGGGCTGCTGGTCTTGACGTCCTGAATGGCCCCCACGAACACTCTGAAGAGGCTGAGCACTTATGGGAGGTTGATCTGAATACTGCTCACGGAACCCATGATCACCTGGTCCACCCTGCGAAGCCTAGAGGGCTGACTGAAAAGGCCTGGAAGACTGGCCCCTATCAAAAGACTCCCTGCCTCCAGAAGAAAAACCACTAAATCTGCCGGAATGACGAGGCCTCTTGTCTGAAGGATAACCACCTCCCCGAGTAAGATCCATCTCAACTGTACGAGCTGCATTAGCTGCCTCCTGAAAAGATATGTCACTCCCAACTCCCATAGCCATCTGAAGTCTAATCGGCTAATTTAGCCCATCTATAAACCTGCGGAACCTCTCCCGATCTGTGGGGAGTATCACACCCGCATGATGGGCCAGATCAACAAACCTCATCTCATACTGAGTGACGGTCATAGTACCCTGCTGGAGGCGCTCAAACTGTCTCCGAATTGCCTCCTGCTGAGTAACATGGAGAAACCTTTCCAGATATAACTCTGCAAACTGGTCCCATGATAAAGTCGGGGACCCTGCTGGTTGAGTCAAATAGTAATCTCTCTACCAAGTCTTGGCGGATCCTGAAAGCCTGAATGTGCATAAGTCAACTCCATTGGATTCCACTATTCCCATAGTCTTGAGAATCTCGTGGCAACTGAATAAGAAATCCAGAGGATCCTCTGATGTGGCACCACTGAAAGTAGTGGTAAATAGCTTGGAGAACCGATCAAGTCTCCATAGCGAATCAGAAGTCATGGCCGATCCATCTCCGGCCTGAGCTGTGGTACCTGACTGAGTGGCCACAGCTGGCTGAACCACTGGTGCCTAAGGCTGGGGAGCTACTGGCTCCGGAGTACGTGCAACAGGAGTCTGGGCCCCTCCTCCAGCCTGAAAATGGCTGGTGCAGCTGGTAATAAACCTGCTCTGGCAACGGTGTCCATAAAACCCGCCATCCTGACCAGAGCCTCCCGAAGATCCGGTGTCAATAAGGCCTCCCCTGGGGCCTGAGCTGGGCCCACTAGAGCTGCTGGGACTGGAACCTCCTCTCCAATCTCAACATGAGGCTCCACCTCTGGAATAGCTTCCTGGGGCTGAGCTCTGCCCCTACCACGGGCTTGGCCCCTGCCCCTCACTGGAGCTGCATGGGGCTCAGGTTGCTGATCAGCGGACGAAGAAGCGCGTGTCCTCACCATCTGCTAAAGGACAAAATAGAAATTCATATAGTATTTGAGGAACAAATCGCAAGACAAGGAGGAACAAATGAGAGACTCTTTCCTAACTCAATAGACTCTGGAGGACAAGTACAGACGTCTTTGTACCTTCCCCTCAAACTCTACTAAGCTTGTTCGTGAGTGGTGAGACCTATGTAACCTAGAGCTCTGATACCAACTTTTCAAGACCCGGATTTTCCCTCGACATCGGGATCGTGATGGCACCTACTCATGGTAGCTAGGCAAGCCAATTTATTCAACACTTTCCTGTTCATACAATCATTTTTGTACTCATATTTAATAACAATAAAAATAGTTGCTCAACTTAATAAATGCGGAAGTCTTTTTAAACGGAGAATAATAATAATAAGGTAAAACACTGATAAAATCTTCTACCCAAGATGTGGAGTCATCAACTCACGAACTATTAATGAATACTACACATAGTGGTCTGAAAGAAAATAACAAATATCTGTCTGTCTCGGAACAATGAGACCACAACAAATAGTATAAGTAAATGGACGAGACGCCGCGTCTGCAGACGCCTGCAAGCTACCTCAGTCTCGGAATACTCAACTCCTACGAATACTCTACTGCTGTTGCTGCTCCTGTTCAAAACCTGGACCTGTGCAAAAACGCACAGAAGTGTGGTATCAGCACAATCCGACCCCATGTGCTGGTAAGTGCCTGGCCTATCCTAGCGAAGTAGTGACAAGCCTAGGACCAGACACCCACGTAAACCTGTGCAGTTCCATATATATGTACACCACAAATAACAAGAAAAGCCAAGTAATAAATTCAACAAGAAGTATCATAAAAGGGGAAACACAACAATTAGCAACAACTATTAAATCAATAAGGAAAATCAGAATATGATGGAAACAGTTCATATCAAAACAAGGAATAGCAAATAGTTGCACGGCATCACCCTTCGTGCTTTTACTCTCATCCTCACATCTATGGCACGACATGATCCTTCGTGCATGGTTCAAATAACAACAGCATGGAATGTTCTTTTGTGCATAATCAATATCACAAGGCACGGTATGATCATTCGTGCATAATCAATAACAAAGCACGACATTATCCTCGTGCATAATCAATAATATAAGGCACGGCATGATCCTTCGTGCATAATAAATAAAACAAGGCACGACATGATCCTTCGTGCATAAACAATAAAACAAGGCACGGCATTACCCTTCGTGCAAAAATCAGTAAACAAGGCACGGCATCACCCTTCGTGCATTATCACTCTTCCTCACCCAAATAACAATCACAATTAAAGGCAAAAGAATGAAAACAATAATCATGAACCGTCCTAGCAAGGGACACAATAATCATCACAACAAGGTCCCGGCAAGGGAAAACAATAATCCATTTTACAGCAAGTCCCGGCAAGGGAAAACAGTGATCAATTTCACAACTCGGCAAGGGTTCAAGATTTCATCTTATAAACATCCCACAATAGATATCAACAACGACTCATGGTCATGCTAGACGCTAGTGTATGGATGCTCGTCACCACATCCCATACACCGAACTCGATCACATAGCAAATAGCACATAAATCCTATTCCCTCAAGCTAGGATAGATCAAACACTTACCTCTAGCCTTGAAGCCCAATTTATCCTTCAACTACAGCTTCACCTCGAATTTTCCACTTTCAACTTGCTCGAATCTAATCATAATTGATTCCCTTACATTAATAAATACAATATAACTTAGTTTGGATGCTTAAGAATGGTTTTCTCGAAGTTTATCCCAACATTTGCCAAAATGCTCCTGACCCACATGGTCGGAACTCGGGGTTCGGACCAAAATCTGGTTACCCATTTCCTCACGAGTTCAAACATATGATTTGTTTCAAAATCGGACCTCAATTTGAGGTCCAATTCCCCAATTCATGAAAAGTGACGTTTCTCTTGAAAAACATGTTTCTGAAAAACATTTCTCTTGAAAAACATGTTTAATGATGTTAGCAATTGAAAGAATTAATTAAAAAGTGACATACAAGTGATTTGGAGTGATTTTACTCTTGGAGGATCGTGTGTGGTGTGTTGGGTTTTAAAAGAATGAAGAAAAGAGGTCAAAAATTTGTTTAAGTATAAATTTTCACAGTTGCGGTTATCGCAAATGCGAACATAGCAGACTTGGAGACTGTCAGCATCGCATTTGCGATATTATGTTCGCATTTGCGAACAAGGCTGGATTACTAGGGCTTTCGCATTTGCGACATTTTAGTCGCATTTGTGAAGATGGGCTATTTACTGAAGACCTCGTATTTGCGAACCCCTTCACTCCCCTACCATTTTCGCATTTGCAAATATTGGTTCTCATTTGCGAACCAAGGCTAACCTGGCTCTTCTCGCAATTGCGAGAAAATCTTCGCATTTGCGATGATACCAGCTGGGTGAAAAACCAGCTGTGTTATTTTCCAGAATTTGCTCCAACGGCCTATCAAATCTTTACCCGAGCCCCTCGGGCTCCAAACCAAACATGCACACAACTTCAAAAACATATTACAAACTTGCTCGCACGATCACATCGTCAATATAACATCGTTTTCATCAAATCAAGCCTTAGGTTCATGATTATCTTTCTTTTAGTTTCATAACTTTCAAATTTGGAACTCAAGGTTCAAAACACATCAAAGGACATCCAAATGTCACCAAACTTTGCAAAAAGCACATATATAATATTTAAGACTTGTACCGGGCATCGAAACCAAAATACGAGCCCGATACCATGGTCGTTTAATCTATTTTCATTTAATAATTTCAGCCAAAAACAATTTAACGGAAAAAGTCATATCTTAGGCTCTAGGCTTCCGAATTCGACTCCGGATACATGCCCGAGTCCCGTATTTTCCTACGGACCTTCCGGGACCGTCCGATCTCGGGTCTGGGTCCGGGTCTGTTTACCAAACATGTTGACTAAAGTCAACTATATCAATATTAATATAATTTTTCTTAAGATTTTTCATAGAATTCACATATTCTATAACAAAATCTCTTCGGCTATAGGCTCGGATTATGCACGTAAATCGAGGCAACATAAAGTGAGTTTTTCAAGGCTTTGGAAGTGCGGAACAAGTAAGGAAATCAGGTGATCACCCTTTGGGTCGTCACATATTGTGACGGCAGCAGGTATTCAAGTTGATCCGAAGAAGATTGAGGTAGTCAAGAACTGTCCTAGACCGATATCAGGCACAGAGATTCAGAGTTTCTTGGGATTAGTGGGTTATTATCGGTGATTCGTGGAGGGATTTTCATCTATTGCAACCCCACTGACCTGATTGACACAGAAAGGTGTTTAATATTAATGGTTCGATAAATGTGAGGCGAGCTTTCAAAAGCTTAAGACAGCCTTGACCACAACACCTGTATTGGTTTTACCCACAGGTACGGGACCTTATACTGTTTATTGTGATGCTTCCCGTATTGGGCTTGGTGCAGTGTTAATGTAGGATGGCAAGGTTATTGCCTATGCTTCAAGGCAGTTGAAGATTCATGAAAAGAATTATCCAGTGCATGATTTGGAATTGGCGGTGATTATTCACGCATTGAAGATCTGGAGGTATTATTTGTATGGTGTAGCATGTGAAGTATACACCAATCATAAGAGTCTTCAGTATTTGTTTAAACAGAAAGAGTTGAATTTGAGGCAGGGAAGGTGGCTAGAATTGCTGAAAGATTATGATGTCACCATTTTATATCATCCGGGAAAAGCAAACGCGGTGGCCGATGCTTTGAGTAGGAAGTCAGCCAGTATGGGCAGTCTTGCTTATATTCTAGTCAATCAGAGGCCACTTGCTTTGGATGTTCAGTCCTTGGCCAACCGATTTGTGAGGTTGGATATTTCTGAGCCTAGTCTAGTACTAGCTAGCACGATCGCTCTCTCTTCATTACTGGAGCGTATCCGTGATCAACAATATAATGATTCTAATTTGTGTGACCTTAGAGACACGATTTAGTGAGGAGGTGCTAAACAGGTCACCTTAGATGCTGATGGGATCCTAAGAATGCAAGGGCGCATTTTTGTGCCAAATGTTGATGGGCTTAGAGAATTGATTCTAGAAGAAGCTCACAGTTCGCGGTATTCTATTCATCCAGGTGCAGCAAAAATGTATCAAGATTTGTGGCAACATTGTTGGTGGCGCAGAATGAAAAAGGATATTGTGGCATATGTGGCACAATGTCTTAATTGTCAACAGGTTAAGTATGAACATCAGAGACCTGGCTGTTTATTTCAAAGAATTGAACTTCCTGAATGGAAGTGGGAGCGAATCACGATGGACTTCATTTCTGGACTTCCGATGACTCGGAAAAAGTTTGATGTTATTTGGGTGATTGTTGATAGGCTGACCAAGTCAGCTCTTTTTATTCCTATTGCCACTACCTATTCATCCGAGAGGTTAGCTGGGATTTATATCAGGGAAATCGTTCGCCTTTATGGTGTTCCTATCTCTATTATTTCAGATCGAGGTGCACAGTTTTCCTCACATTTCTGGAAGGCGGTTCAATGAGAGTTGGGCACGCAAGTTCAACTAAGTACAGCCTTTCATCCCCAGATGGATGGTCAGTCCGAGAGGACTATTCAGATACTGGAAGATATGCTTCGGGCGTGTGTTATTGATTTTGGAGGTTCATGGGATCAATTCCTGCCTTTGGTAGAGTTTGCTTATAATAATAGTTATCAATCGAGCATCCAGATGGCTCCTTATGAAGCCGTGTATGGTAGGCGGTGTCGTTCTCCGGTTGAATGGTTTGAACCGGGAGAAGCTCGGTTATTGGGTACGGATTTAGTTCGGGAGGCCTTAGATAAGGTCAAGATTATTCAAGATAGGCTTCACACAGATCAGTCTAGGCAAAAGAGCTATGCAGATCGCAAGGTTCGAGATATAGCTTTCATGATTGGGGAGCGAGTATTGCTCCGAGTGTCGCCTATGAAGGGCGTGATGAGAATTGTAAAGAAGGGCAAACTTAGCCCTAGGTTTATTGGCCCATTCGAGATTCTTGATCGTGTGGGAGAGGTGGCATATAAACTTTCCTTGCCACCTAGCTTATCAGTTGTACATCCAGTTTTTCATGTGTCCATGCTTCGAAAATATCACGGCGATCCATCGCACGTGTTAGATTTCAGCACTGTCCAGTTGGACAAAGATCTGTCCTATGAGGAGGAGCCGATAGCTATTCTAGATCGGCAGTTCAATAGTTGAGGTCGAAGAGTTTTCCTTCTGTGCGAGTTCAGTGGAGGGGTCAGCCTCCTGAGGCATCGACCTGGGAGTCCGAGTCTGACATGCGGAGCCGATATCCTCATTTATTCCATGACTCAGGTACTTCCTTCTTTTATTTTGTCTGTTCGAGTGGGTCATCACTCATTTTATTAATCATTTCGAGCTTTTGATGTCCTAAAAACCTCATTTATAGTTGCCTCGATTTGCATGCGAAGTCCGGGCGCAAAGCTGGAAAATATTTATGTTGAAACATATGAAATATGTGGAAAATTTGAAGAATATTGATATTAATATTGATATGGTTGACTTTGGTCAACATTTTTGGTAAATGGACCCGGACTCGTGATTTGACGGTCCTACAAAATTCGTAGAAAAATATGGAACTTGGGCGTTTTCCCGGAATTGAAATCCGAGGTCTAGAACCCCGGTAAAAAACTTTTTCGGTTAAATTATTTTTTAAAATGTTTAAGGAAAATAAAACTGAATTTTAATTAATAAATAATGGTATCTGGCTCGTATTTTGGTTCCGACGCCCGGTACTGGTCCTGTATGTTGGTTAAGCGCTTCCTGTAAAGTTTGGTTGAAAACAGACGTCGTTTGATGTATTTCGGCTTTAAATTGGAAATTTTGGGAGTTATGAATTTTGAATGAAATCTTGAGTTTTAAGGCTCAAATCATTGATTTTGATGTTATTTTGGCGATTTGATCGCGTGAGCAAGTTCGTATGATGTTTTTAAGTCAGTGTACATATTTGGTTTGGAGCCCCGAGGGCTCGGGTGAATTTTAGATAGGCCACGAGATCAATTTTTCATGTTAGAAAGTTGCTGTCAGCACCTGACCTACCAAGTTCGAAAATGCGAACTTCCCAATTTTTGCCTGGATTCGCAAATGTGAAGAAAAGTTCGCAAATGCGAACTTCCCAGATTTTGCCTGGATTCGCAAATGCGAACTTCCCATCCTTGGCTTATTTTTCAAATCCCATAATTTGGTCGGGGTTCGCAATTTTGCCTGGATTCGCAAATGCGAACTTCCCATCCTTGGCTTATTTTTCAAATCCCAGAATTTGGTCGGGGTTCGCAATTGCGAACCCCTACTCGCAAATGCGAACACTGAGACTTGTAAATCACGATTTCCAGCTTCATTTTTCATATTTCACAACCCAAAACATCGATTGGTGATTTTTCACGAACTCCCTCTTCTCCAAATCACTGGTAAGTCAACTTTTACTCAATGTCTTCAAACTTTAACATCATCTATCATGTTTTCATCTTCAATTTAAGGTTTTACATGGGTAAAAATGGGGGATTTGGGTAGAACTTAGGTTTTCATAAAAATTGGGATTTGACCTCAATTTGTGATCTGATTTGAGAACAAATTATATATTTGAACTCATGGATGATTGGGTGAATTTATTTTGGTTCGAAACTCGAGTTTTGATCAAATGGGACCGAGTTCAATTTTTACTATTTCGGGCAGAATGTTGTAAAACTTATATTTAGCCATGTGAACTAGTTTGTTAAGTAGAATTGATGATATTAAGTCAATTGTGTATAGATACGATTGGATTGGAGCCAAATTGGAAAGGAAAAGGCATTGCTACGGATTGAGTTATTCGTAAACTTTTAAGGTAAGTGTTTGTTCTATCCTAGCTTGAGGAATAGGAACTGAGTTATGTATGAATTATTGATTAAGAGATATTGGTGTTATACCGGTAACAGAGATAAATTGTAGGTTCAATGTCATTTATTGGTTGTATACCGATAAAATACATATAAATTATTGAGTAAGAGTTATTGGTATTACACCGGTAACGGGGATATATCGTTGATTTATTGTCATTTATTGGTTTTACACCGGTAATAAAAATATTGTTGAAGTGAAGATTATTGGTTTAACACCGGTAATACTTTTATACACTCACTGTTGATCAGAGATTATTGGATTAATGCCGGTAATATACATTATAAAAGAATTGGGATCGTGTGGCGTGCCGTCCACTTATATATTAAAGAATTGGGATCTTGTTGCATGCCGTCCACTTATATATTAAAGAATTAGGATCGTGTGGTGCGCCGACCACTTATATATTAAAGAATTTGGGATCGTGTGGCGCGCCGACCACTTATATGATAAGAAATGGGATCATGTGGCACGCCGACCACAAAGTGATTTGAATCTTGGCATTGATCATAGTTGCCGGTTGCCTATTGTTACATTTGGGAGCGGGTGGTACGCCTACCACAAGATATGAAATGAAAAATGAATTGAGACATGAAAGTAAGATTTGTTCCGTTGACCAGATTACTCCGGATATTGTGAGTTATTGATTGTTATTTTAGAACCGATTCTTTCCTTATAAACGTTCGATAACGTTTTCTGCTGTTGTATATGTATATATATTTTAACTGTACAAGGTTTATGTGGGTGACTGGCCTTAGTCTCGTCAATACTTCGCCGGGATAGCCCAGGTACTTACCAGCACATGGGGTCGATTGTGCTGATACTACACTATGCGCTCTTTTTGCACAGATACAGGTTACGGACAGCAGCAGCGGCAGTAGCACGATTGTGGATATTCCGACTACTGAGACTATGAGGTAGCCTTGTAGGCGTCCGCAGGACCCGTTGTCTCTTCTATCTATGTATTTCATTTTGTTATCTCATGTATTCGAGATAAACAACTTATATTTCTTTCAGACAATTATGTGTATTATTCTTAGAAGTTCGTGAGTATTGTGACACCAGTCTTGGGTAGTGTATCATGTTTGGGTTTTCTGTATCATATTTGATAAAATTGACTAAGTCTTCCGCTAAGTTTAATCATTCCGCTGTAATTATATGATTTTATTTAAAGTCTTAAGATGGGAATTGTAACTAATGAAAATGTAAGTAACAGTTGGCTTGCCTAGCTTCCACTAGTAGGCGCCATCATGACTCCCGATGGTGGGAAATCTGGGTCGTGACACACAATTAAATACCAATAAGGTATTGTATTGTAGTAAGTCTCAAAGAAACTTATTCAGTTTTAAAGTATACGTGAAGGTGATTGATTATATTGAGACTATAAATAAAGGAAAGATTTAATATCTTCTATTACTACATCTTGCAGCGGGGTAATATGTATATGAAAAGCTACCCGCTTTATTCTCCTATTTGTACTACATAAACAAAAGAATACCACAATAAAGTGGATGTCTATTGATATAAAAACTCATATCATAATAAAATTAGAGTTTATTGATAATTGCACAAGTCATGGTGTAAATTTAAAGTTTATCACCATTGATAATTCATCCTGTTGGCATAATTGGTTTAGCCATGTTAATTCAAGTACGATGTGCAAAAATAAAAGAGAATTTACATGGGTAAATATTAAAGAACTAGAAAGTTCTTTACGTATTCTCTTACACATTGTCTGTTCTCATTAATTAATAGATCAATTAAAATTGGGATTGAATCCCATGAACGCTGGAAATAACAAATGTGAATATGGACCAATTCACCCGCCATGTATACCACATAAGATGCATCTATAGATGGTTACATGTGCCGTTATTATTAACTCGCAACATGACCGGTGTGTACGAGGTAACTTGCTCAATAATTTGATTTAGAGCATAATTTCCAGATTTTCTATTCAAGAAGTTCATCTTGATAATTTGGTCTACATCACAGCTGGTTTAGCAAAATGATTTATTGAGTACCTCCACTTAATAGCTAAATTATTGCTTATGATAACAAAGTTATCTATATCAGTTTGATATTGGTTATATACGAAAGTATATTACATTCTCTCCTCACAGATGGTTCATTGTCAGGAACCAAATAATTCCACCTTATTATTATTTATGTGCAGTGTATATTTTGATTAACACCATAACGCACAAAGAAGGATTCTCAAAGTTGAGGAAACAAGTAAGTTTTTCTAACATGAGGGGGAGACATGATAAACAATTGAGAAAAGTAACGAGGAATGAATTATCGTTTCTGCATCTAAATCCTCGAATAAAATAATATGAACTTGAAGTTCATAAAAGGATAATTCATGTGCATTTATTGCAAAGCATGTCAGACGCATTTACTGACTCAAAGAAAGTAATTGTATTCTCACTGCAAATGTTCATATTATAATAAGTCCTAGAAGGACAAAGTCTATGGTTAGCTTAAAGCGTATAGACAATCGGTTTCAAATAAACTTCTTGATAAAGAAGGTGAGCAAATGATCAAAATGATCATAATAAAGAAGGCAACTGATCTAGAATATCACATGACATAACACTCCATAATATCTCATGAGAGATTCAGGTACCTGAATATATGAATGAAGAGATCTCTATGTTATGTTATTATGAAAATACATTGAAACTGATATAAAATCTTTGTCGGCGTCAACCTTCAAGAAGCTAGTGAACAAGATTGGGATGTGAAGGCTCAAGGATGTGAATTGATGCTCTCATCAGGGGCAGTTAATGCGCGTTGCACTCTTTTTTCCCTTACAAGATTTTGTCCCACTGGGTTTCCTTGCAAGGTTTTTAACGAGGCAACCAAAAGGCGTATTATTAGATATGTGTACTCTTTTTCCTTCTCTAGAATTTTTTTCCCACTGGGTTTTATTTTAGTTAAGGTTTTAACGAGACACAATATCTGTTGAATAGACATTCAAGGGGGAGTGTTATAAATAAAATTCTATTTATGGTGAATGTCTATATTTGGAGAGAATCTAGGTTTTATTACTTGGTGGCTAAGTCACCATCTCTCTATAAATAGAAAGTTTTATTCCATTGTAAATAATCCAATATTAATAAGAATTCCCTCTCTCTTTCTCTGCAATATTGTTCCTCTTGTTTAATTATTTTGTAACAAACTCTAAAAATTCGCGATTTCTAAGAATTACTCTTTTATAGGCTCTTAAACTGTAAATTTTAACAAAATTTAAATGAATTACTATGTCAACCTACATCGAACCACATTACGGGGGAGAAACCAGTGTCAAATAGGAGTTCAGAAATAACCAAAGGAAATGAGATAAATTGTAGTATGCTTCATTATTGTCGAGAATCTAGGTGTAAGTATGTTTCATTATAAAGGTTAGACATCAAAAATTGCCGTGGACCGCATGGTACTGCTATAAATCATTGTAATTTTTAGGTATAAGCAGATCAACCATTAATCTATCTATCTATATCTATATTATATTAAAAGCACAAATACTCTTAGCGAAATATTGTTCGCATTTTTTACCTTTTAAAAATATAATTTATAGTGAACAAAATTGTAATTTAGGTTACCGTCCTACTATTTAGGATTTAAAAATTAATTCTCATTAATATACTTGGCCTAAAATATAGGACCTTCCTTAAAATCTTTGTTAGGCAATATAATAAAATTATTAAATATAAAATATTCATACACAAAATAACTAATGATTCTTTAGAAGCTTTTTTTTTGTTATTTATGTTAAAAACTATAGAAATATTCTCTTTTTTACCTTTTCTTATTTTGGAAGAAATTTTATGAATACTTTATTTTATTTAGTAAACAATTGACTAAACAAAGAATTAAAAGTAAATTACAATACGTTTCATGCCATCGAAGGTACACTTTATATTTAGAACAAGTGACTAAACATAGAACAAAAAGTACGTATAATTCTATGTTTAATCAGTAAAATATTATTAAACTTCTTCATATTTAGAGATTTAAAATTTTGTATAATCTTTATTTTACATCTTTATATCTCACATGCATTACTTAATAATATTTATGCAATTTTAATAAAATATAAACTCATTGTAAGGTACACGTGCAACGCCCGTAGCCTTAGACTAGTATTATATTAAAAGTACGAAGACCCTTAATAAAATATCGTTCGCCTTTTTTATTCTTCATAAATATATTTAAAGTTGGATAAAATTATAAATACAAGTATACTTTTTTGGGAGAAAAAATAAAATTACCTATAATAAAAAAGGAAAAAAGAAGAAGAGAATAAGTGGAGAACTCCCTTCAATTAATATATGTAACAAACAGTATTGTCTTAGGTTAAAAACGGAACGTAAAAATAAGCATTAATAGGAGAATAAATCGGAAATATTTAATGTCCCTAGGAGAGATCAAAATTTCGTTAGCTCCAAAAGGAAAAAATAACAAGAGAATAAGTAAGAAACACATTATTAATTAATATCCCTATTAAAAAGCGCTAAGATAGGTCAGTTAATATACCTTTTTTTTTTTTTTTTGTGAGACACTAGGGTTTATGTCACGACCCTAGTTCACCAATCGTGAACATATCATGACGGCACCCAGTCTTCGCGACTATGTAAACCTAACACAGTGCGGAATGTACAACTCTTATGAACAAAAGTTAAGATAATAGCGGAATAATAATAATTAATATAATAAGTGCCGCTCGGCACATACACTTCGCCAAATACCAGAAGAAATACAACCATCAAGACCCGGAAACTCACGGGTAACACAGACTAAGAGAGTACGATATGGCTCTATATATCAGGAGTATCTACACAACGAAAATAAAGGAATGACTAACATCACTAAGAAGAGTAGAAGAAGGCCCTCTGGATTTGCGGACGTAGCAAATTCATACCTCGGGTCTCCTAAAAATGCTCCTAAGTCACCTGTAGTGCGTCTGATCAGATGTACCTGGATCTGCACAACAAAAATATGCAGAAGAGTAGCATGAGTAGGTACTCAGTAAGTGCCAAGCCTAACCTCGATGGAGTAGTGACGAGGAATGTCAGAGCCCTACCGAGAAATGATAAAAATAATGATAATACTATTACCGAACACCTCGAAATAAGAAAAAGTCTGAAATAACAGCAAATGAGATAAATACTACAACTGTCTACAGTTAAGCTAAACAAGAGAAATCAACACAACAAGTACAAATCAGCAACCCAGGATCTCCAGAAATTGATCCCGCAGTCCTTTTATACTCTCCATTTTTGTTATTTAGTAATTGACCTACGAACTAATAATTAAATGAGAAATTGTCACGACCCCAAACCCGGTCGTGATGGCGCCCAACGCACTGCTAGGCCAGCCCGACCAATCAACGACAATTACGGAGCTAGAAGCTCACTTTATCCAATTTAAGCATATCAAATTATAAAACAACATTGATAGATATATCAAAACAGGGAACCAAGTCCCAACACAGTGCAACTCCCCAAAGACCGAGGGGTCAAGAGTCATGAGCCTCTAAAAGAACATAAGTGAAATAGAGTTTACAACAAAAACCTGTGCGGAAAGAAATGAGAACATGAAATGAAAAGACAGCTAGAAGTGGAGTCAGGTCCTGCGGACGCTGCAGCTACCTCGACTATCCCGAACAATGCCTCTGAGCGGCCACCTGATCAGGTCTGCTGAGAGGTACCTGGATCTGCACACAAGGTGCAGGGAGTAAAATGAGTACTGCCAGACTCAGTGGTAATAAACAAGGGTAAGACAGCGTAGATAAGAAATCCACAATAAAACACTATGCAAAGCTATAACCAATACCCTGTAACAGTTCAATATCAACAGTAGAGAACCAACAAAATATCAACAACAAAGTATAACAGCTAGCAGATGTAGCTAAATGCAATGCAATGCTTGAAATGACCGCTATAGCGCGTAGCCCGATCCAATTTGGGTACCCGTGCTCACTGTGGGGGTTCAGACTCCGGAGGGGCTCCTACAGCCCAAGCACAATATCATGAATATACGCTGTGGTGCGCAGCCCGATCCACTACCAGTCAGCTAATATGCAAATGCAGCCTCGCAGGCTCAAAAGTAGTTTTGAAAACTCTTTTATCATTTCTTTAGTTGAAAACAGTAAATGTCAAGTTCCAGAGATTGGAAATATCATGATGACAGTAATAGCTACGGACTGGTAGTAAAACTAGCATGTCAATATCACAGCACAATGCTAACGATCCTCGCAGGATCCCAATAACTGGCTCACAGCCCATAAATGTACTCAACCATCCGAGAAGGAGGTTCAACGGCTCAAGAGTAGCCAATATCACAATATAATACGCAACCATCCAAGAAGGAGGTTCAATGACTCAAGAATAGCCAATATCATAATACAATACCAACAGGTCGGACTAATCCATAGTCCCCAAAACACAATCGACCCCGCACTCACAAGAGAGTACGTGTCTCGCCGCTATGCAGCGTCACAAAGTGGTATACCGCGGTTTCGAACCCGCTAGTCATCACCCACATCGATTACTCACCTCAATACGGCTCGACGACTACTCCGCGATACCCTTGCCACGAGAGTCAAGCTCCGCACGCGTAGAATCTGATCAAATATAGTAGAAACATAACAAATTAGGCCAATGGGACGACACCCAGTCAAAACAACTCAATTTACATCAAAATTCCCAAAGTTACCAAAACCTGACTTTCGGTACGCTTCTCGAAAAATTACGAAAGTCACATATTCGGAACCCTCGTCTCAATACGAGTCTAGGTATATAAAATTTACCAAAAGCGGACTATTTGCCCACTCAAATCAGTTTTTTCTTCAATTCTAGGCCTATGGCTAAAACCCACCTTAAATCTTCCATTTACAGAGAATTAACCAAGGATTTCACGATAAAATGATGTAATTAAGTCACAAAACTTACCTCCGACGAACACCCGATGATTTTCCAGCAATCTCCCGTGAGTCTCTCTCTCTAGAACTCAAAATTTGTGTTTTGGGGTGTGAAACCCGCGATTGGTTCTGTTCTGGTTTTTAATTCACTACCAGGTAATTTCTTCATCGCGTTCGCGTTGCCTGTCACGCGCTCGCGATGCTCTGACCAAAATACCCTTCGCGAATGCGACATTCCTCACGCATTCGCAATGTACAACTTCGCAGCCATCCGAGATTCCTTCTACGCGAACGCGTCCCCAATCCACGCGAACGCGATGCCTCATAAATTCCTCATACGTGAACGCGACCTTTACCCACGCGAACGCGATGATTCACAGTCTTCCCCTTACGTGAACGCGAACCCATCTTCGCGAACGCGATGCACTACTGAACCTGACCTACGCGAACGCGGGCCTTGCCCTTGCGAACGCGAAGGCTTAACTTTCTGCAATTTTTCTGCAACTTTTCAGCAGACTTTCCTTGTTCAAAAATGCCGGATGATGGTCCGGATTCACCCCGAGGCCCCCGGGACCCCAACGAAAACCACCAACATACTCTAAAACACGATACGAACTTGTTCCAATCATAAAAACACCATCCTAAACATCAAAATCACCAGTTACACACGGATTCAAGCCTAAGTTTCTTCAAAACTTCCGAAACTACCATTCAATCAAAATACCGACCAAACGACGTCCGAATGACCTAAAAATTTGCGGACATATCCAAAATCACATGATGAAGCTACAGGAATTGTCGGAATTCCATTCCGACCACCAGATCAAAATCTCACCTACTGTTCGGATTTCGCCAAAATTCAACCTTAGCCAATTCAAGCCTATTTCTACACTGGACCTCCGAATTCAATTCCGATCACTCCCCTAAGTCACAAATCACCTCCCGAAACTAGCAGAATCATCAGAATCCGATTCCGAGAAGTCTAACTAAATAGTCAACTCCAGGTTGACTTTCCATATTCAAGTTTCCTTCAAAAAGGCTATGTGCCTCATTTTCAATCCAATTCACTCCTAACTCACCCGATACACTCTAACACTGATATAAAAGCATACAATATATAATTACAACATAATGGGGTGGTAATTCCCGTGACGACGGGCCAGGTCATCACACACAGGATCTCCGGAAATTGAACCTGCAGTCCGTTATATCAGTATCACAGGATCTCCGGGAATTGAACCCGCAGTCCGTATATCAGTATCTCGGGATCTCCGGAAATTGAACCTGCAGTCCGTATATCGGTATTTTAGGATCTCCGAGAATTGAACCCGCAGTCCTTTACCTCATTAGCACCGGATCGTCCGGGAATTGAACCCGCAGTCCGTATATTAGTATCTCAGGATCTCCGGGAATGGAACCCGCAGTCTTTCACCTTAGTAGCATTGAATCTCCAGGAATCGAACCCGTAGTCCACAGAACACAAACACAATCAATAAGAGGAAAATACAGAGAAATATGAAGTACACAGCTACAATTAACACCAAATCCAGTCTCAACAAGTTCCAGGGAGTTCAATTAAGACAAGTAGGCACATAGACAGATAATCCTATCTAATCATACTTCCCTAGCTATCACTAGATAAATCTTGCAATTAAATCAATTAAATAACAAAGATAACACGGATTGAGCAATTTAAATAAGGTGGTTTTTAACAATCTGCGCAAGTACACGCCCGTCACCTTGCGTACGAGGAATTTAAATCAACACATATATATCCTAGGGGAGAAAATCCCCCACGCAAGGTTAGAGAAGCCGCTTACCTCAATCCCGGTACAAAACCGCTAAGAAATGACTCCCTTGCCACGAGTATCCGACTCTGAGCGGACCAAATCTAGTCAAACCAATTACACATTATAAATAACATCGCAAGTAACTAATTACAGTGATAAAATTAAAGCTACGGTGCAAAAATAGGTAAAATGACCAAAATACCCCTACAGACATCGGCTCAGAATCGAAATATTTTTAAGTTTTCAGAATCCTCATACTCTCACGAGTCTAACCATATAAAATTTATCAAAATCGGACTCTGTTTGCTTATTCAAATCAATGATTTTCGACAACCCATGCTTAGAGCAAAAATCCTCCATTAACCCACCTCCAATCATCTATTTTCAGAGGTTTAATCCGTGGTTTAACAGTATATTAACATAAATTTAGTCCATGAGTGATTACCTGATGATTCCCCTTGATTTCCTCCTCAAAATCGGTAAAATTCTCTCCTAGTTGAAGCCTCCAATGTTTTTAATGTTCTGAAATTCGAACCCTCACTGCTCATTAATTACAGGTCGATTTTCGCTTCTGCGACCCCAAGCCCGCTTCCGCGAGATCGCTTCTGCGGCTTTTCCTCTACTTGCCCAGGACCGCTTCTGCGGTCCAAAATCGCTTCTACGGTGATCGCTTATGCGGAAATTATCCGTTTCTGCGGAAAGCTGCCAGCTGCGCAGACTCGCTTCTGCGGGCTCGCCTAAGCGATTACCCGTTCGCTTCTGCGAACACAACTCCCCTTACAATTTTCGCACCTGCGTACCCCCCTCAGCTTCTGCGGACTCACTTCTGCGGTCCAAGCTCCGTAGAAGTGGAAACAACAGAAGGTAGAAGAAAACCTGCTGCAACTTCAAATATTTCTTTCGTTTCGCCTTCCGAAAACATCTCGAGGCCCCCGAGACCTCGACCAAAAATACACATCCACTCCAAATCACGTTACAAACTTGTTCCAATCATAAAAACATATCATTAAACACGAAAATCATCCAATCATGGCAGATTCAAGCCTAAGTTTCAACCAAAACTTCCGAAAACTACATGTTATCTAAAGTCCGACCAAACAACGTCTGAATGACCTGAAAATTTATGGACATACCCAAAATCACCTAACGAAGCTACTGCAACTGTCAAAATTTCGTTCCGACTCCCGGATCAAAATCTCACCTATCAATCGGATTTCCAAAAATTCCAAAATTCGGCATTTCAAGCCTAATTAAGCTACAGACCTCCAAAATACATTCCGAATGCGCTCCCAACCTTGAAATCACCTAATAGAGCTAACAGAACCATCGGATTTCCGTTCCGAGGTCGTATTAACACTGCTCTGAATACGGGTCATTTTTCAACTATAAAGCTCTCATTTAGGGACTAAGTGTCCCAAAAAACTCCAAATTCTTGAACCAAACTTCCCAGCAAACCACAATAGCAGAAACGAACTTAGGGGAAACAGTTAATTATGGATTAGGGCATAAATTTCAAAAACGACCGGCCGGGTCGTTACATCTTCCCACACTTAAACATTCGTTCATCCTCGAACGAGCATAGAAAACATACCTAAAGTGGTGAAGAGATGAGGGTACTGGTTGTGCATATCCTGCTCGGTCTCCCAAGTCGCCTCCTCGGTCGGCTGACCCCGCCACTGGACCTTCACTGAAGCGATGTCTTTGACGTCAGCTTCCTAATTTGCCTGTCCAGAATGGCCACTGGCTCCTCAACATAAGACAGATCCTCGTCTAGCTGAACAGAAGTGAAATCCAACACGTGCGACAGGTCACCATGGTATCTCCGGAGTATAAAGACATGAAATACGGGATGGACTCCGGCTAGGTTGGGAGGTAAGGCCAGCTCATAAGCAACCTCCCCAACACGCCTCAAAATCTCAAAAGGGCCAATGAATCTCGGACTTAGCTTCCCTTTATTCCCAAACCTCATGACGCCCTTCATGGGCGAGACCCGAAGTAGAACCCGCTCGCCAACTATAAAAGTCATATCGCGAACCTTCTTGTCCGCATAACTCTCTAGACTGGGCTGCACGGAGTCTGTCCCGAATCACATTGACCTTGTCCATTGCATCCTGAACCATCTCAGTGCCTAGCAGCCTGGCGTCTCCTGGCTCGAACCAACCCACGGGGGACCTGCACGTCATACCATATAGGGCCTCATACGGTGCCATCTGAATGTTGGACTGATAGCTATTGTTATAAGCAAACTTTGCCAGTGGCAAGAAATGATCCCATGAACCTCCAAACTCAATCACGCACGTACGGAGCATATCCACCAAAATTTGAATAGTGTGCTTAGACTTTCCATCCGTCTGTGGGTGAAATGATGTGCTCAGTTTCACCCGAGTACCTAACTCCTGCTGCACGGCCGTGAAGTGACTTGAGTGCCTCTATCTGAAATGATGGAAACTAGAATACCATGCAACCGAACTATCTCCCTGATGTAGATCTCCGCCAACCACTCCGATGAGCAAGTAATGCACACATGTATGAAATGGGCAAACTTGGTCAGTCGATCCACAATGACCCAAATGGAATTGAACTTCCTCACATTCCGTGGAAGTCCAGATACAAAGCCTATGGTGATGCGCTCCCATTTCCACTATGGGATCTCAATCTACTGCATTAATCCACCCGGACGCCGATGCTTATACTTCACATGCTGGCAGTTGAGGCACCTAGAAACATAGTCAACTATATCCTTCTTCATCTGCCTCCACCAATAATGTTGCCTCAAGTCCTGATACATCTTTGCGGCACCCGGATGGATGGAATACCGCAAGCTATGGGCCTCAGCTAGAATCAACTCTCAACGATCATCCACATTGGGCACACAAATACGCCCCTGCATCCTTATCACTCCATCATCCCCGATGGTAACATCTCGAGCATCACCATGCCGAACTCTATCCTGAAGGACAAGCAGATGAGGTTCATCAAGCTGTCGCTCCTTGATGCGATCAAATAGAGAAGACCGAGAAACCACACAGGCCAGAACCCGCCTGGGCTCTGAAAGATCCAATCTAACAAACTGCATGGCCAAAGCCTGAACATCCATCGCCATAGGTCACTCTGAAGCTGGTAGATATGCCAAACTCCCCAAACTCTCCGCCCGGTGACTCAAGGCATCGGCAACCACATTGGCCTTGCCCGGGTGATAAAGAATAGTAATATCATAGTCCTTCAACAGCTCCAACCATCTCCTCTGACACATGTTCAGATCCTTCTACTTAAGCAAGTGTTGCAAGCTCCGATGATCAGTGTAAATCTCACAAGGAACACCATACAAATAATGATGCCAAATATTCAATCGTGAACAATGGCAGCTAGCTCCAGATCATGGACAAGGTAGTTCTTTTCATGCACCTTCAGCTGTCGGGACGCATAAGCAATCACCCTACCGTCCTGCATCAACACTGTTCTGATTCCAACCCGTAAGGCATCACAATATACCGTATAGGACCCGAACCAGTAGGCAACATAAAGATAGGGGCCGAAGTCAGAGTTGTCTTGAGCTTTTGAAAGCTCGCCTCACACTCCTTTGTCCACTGAAAAGGGGTACCCTTTTGGGTCAATCTGGTCTTAGGTGTTGTGATAGAAGAGAACCACTCTACAAAGCGACGGTAATAACTCACCAAACCAAGGAAGCTACGAATCTCAGTAGTTTAGGAGGGCCTGGGCTAACCCTGCACGGCCTCCACCTTCCTCGGCCCACTCGAAAACCCTCGCTGACACCACGTGGCCTAGAAATGCCACTGAACTCAACCAAAATTCACATTTAGAGAACTTGGCATATAATTTCTTCTCCCTCGGAGTCTGAAGAACTATACTCAGATGCTGCTCGTGCTCTTCCCGACTCCGGGAATATACCAAAATATCATCAATGAAAACTATGAGCACGTGAGTTTTGCCCTATATGAGAATTACTCCCAAAAAATTCAAAATAAAAGAGTTTTGTGTTGTTTGCAATATTTGTGAATTTTGTGTTATTTTGCTTGAATTGTTTGCATTTACCTGCGCATATTTATTTGTTTAAATAAATAAAAAAATATAAAAATATGTTGCATTTGTATATAAAATTCAAGTTTATACTTAGGAATAATTAAGTTTATTTATAAAATCACAAAAATATGTATGTTTGCATTTTTAGCATTTAATAACCAATTTGTGCGATTTTATTTTAATTGACATCTAATTTTGTGTGATAATTATTATTTTGAGTTAATTAGTGTTTTTAAGATAATTTCGAGTTTTTATAATTTAATATTAATATTTTCTTTCATAATAAATAAATAAAAAAATTAAAAAATAGAGAAGATAAATCCGGAATTGGGCCTTTTCTTAAATTTTAAACTTAGGCCCAAACCTATTCTACCCAACCTAAAACCACATAACCCAAACCCATGACCCATAACCCATGACCCAAACCCATAACCCATATATTAATTATTATACACTATTCAAACTAACCCTAAACCTAAAACACACATAACACAAAAGCCTCCACTACACTATTCTCTCTTCTTCTTCTTCTTGCTCCTTCTTCTTCTTCACCTCACCAGCCGCCAACCACCATGGCTGTCCCAAACCAACAACCAAAAAGCCACCATCTCCTTCACCTATCGGCTTCCAAACGACCAGCCACAATAGCCTGCTCCTCCATAGCAGCGTCCAGTTCCCTGCCGCAACAAAACTAACATCGAACACACCCACCCTTGGCTGCCTAAAACCATTCATTGCATCACCCAGCACCATGGCAGGTCACATGGATATACCAAAAGGAGACAAGCTTGTGCTTAGGGGTTTAAAGTTCCATGGATATCATGGAGCGAAGCCAAAAGACACGCATAAGTTCCTGTTTGATGTTGATGCTTGGATGGATCTTCGGCCAGTTCTCCCCTCTCATGTTTTTCTTTTTATTATTTTTTTTATTTTTTATTTTTTTCTCTCTTTCTTTTTCTTTATATATATATATATATATATATATATATATATATATATATATATATATATATATATATATATATAGTAACGACCCGACCCATTGTTACAAGGGTTATCGCCCTATTTTCTTTATTTAACACTTCAATATGCTATTTATATGTGTTCGAAAAGTTAGAAGCAAATCGGAAGAAATTTAGATAAAAATGAGGCCATAAACATTTTTATAAGAAGAATAGGTTGGAAAAGTCAACCGAAGGTTGACCGATGAGTTAGACAGCAAGGAATTGAATTTTGATGATTCGACTAGTTTCGGGGGATCATGTATGACTTAGGAGAGCAATCGTAATTGAATTCGGAGGTCCAGTGTAGTTTTAGGCTTGAATTGGCTAAGGTTGAATTTGGATGAAATCCGAATGGTAGGTGAGATTTTGAGCTGGGAGTCGGAATGGAATTCTGACAGTTGCAGTAGCTCCGTTAGGTGATTTTGGATATGTCTACAAATTTTCAAGTCATTCGGACGTCGTTTGGTCGGGTTTTTGAGTGGATGTTATTTTTGGAAGTTTTAGAAGAACATAGGCTTGAATCCGTTGTAAATTTGGTGTTTTGATGTTAGTTTTGGTATTTTGAGAGTGAAACTAATTTTTGCATGATCATATGTGTCATGTTATTATGTTCGTATGCAGTCCTGAGGAGCTCGGGAGAGTTTCAGATAGGTTTGGGTTGCGTTATGCTCGTTTTTCTTATGCTTCGACATCGTTTCTTCAAGCATAAATAATATCATATTGAACACACGAGCTCCGATTATTATTTTGAATAAAGCATTAGATCCGTATCGTAATTACGGACCTGTAACAAAAAGAATCATCGAATTTGGACATCGTATGAGGATTTTATGGCTATTTTACTAAAGTTGCTCAGATTTTCAGGTTAATGACGAAACTGCCCCTGACGGCGTATTTGAAACCTGCACTATTTGCAAATATTAAAACCTACATATCTCCTTCGTTATAAGGTCAAATTGAGTGATTCAAAAGCCTAAATTCATTAGAATTTCACAAGGAATCCATTGGGAGCAGTAAAAGGCGTGAGCAGGTCGAGTTTTCTTCCAATTTTGGAATGGGAAGAAGCTTCTGAGGCGATTATTAAGAGAGAAATCAATTAAGTTTCTTGACTCAAACACATGATTTTATGTTAGAATCAACACCAAAATTCCTGAAATTGGTAGAATTTGTGAAGAATTAGGGTCTAAATCATGTAAATGAATTTTTGGGTTTTGAAAGGCCATTCGAACTCCGATTTCGATAAATTTTATATGCACGGACTCGTGGAGAGACGAGAAATCCGTTGGTATAATTTTTGAAATTTTTTGAAAAGTGTGCTCGGGGCTCGGGTTTTACCAACTTCGTGAATTGTTGCATTTTTCGAGTAATTTTGATTGGGTTATATTTTTTTTGACCCATATTTATGTTATTATTGTGGTTTTGACTAGATTTGATGCATGAGGCAGCAAATTTTAAGGGAAAAGGTATCGCGGACGAGTCCACGACCGGCTAGAGGTGAGTAGTTAGTGTATATGGTAGCCTGAGGGTTCGAAACCCCAGCTAAGCACATTTTGATGCTAGTAGGGCGTGGCTCGCACCCCGTGGCAGGTGCGGGATTGATTGTGACTGGGGATTGAGACTTAGTCCATCCCGGATGTGAATAATATGCTATATGCGGTTGAAACGCACATTGTGTTAGATATATTTTGTGGGTTGTAAGCCATGTTTGGGGCCTTGTGCCGACCTGTAGTATCCCTATGGGATAGTTATATATGTGATAGCTCTAATTGCTTAATCATTGATCTCAGTCCTGGTTTGAAAGCACCATATTGAAATGCTAAGTCATCTATTTTGGAAAATTAAATAAGCATTAAAGTATTTTCACAATTAAATGAATTGGAACCTGGAAATAAATAAGTTGAGATATTGTGTGACTCATATGCATGTTGTGGACTAAGGATGGATCGGGTTGCACGCCGCAGCGGTTAATATGAGGATCGGGCTGCACGTCGCAGTGGTTGATATGAGGATCGGGCTGCACGCCGCAGCGGTATTGCGCTTGGGCTGTAAGAGTCCCTTCGGAGTATGTACACACCCCCAGTGAGCGCCGTCGACGTTAAATGGATCGGGCTACACGCCGTAGCGGTTATGTGCTTTGCATTGCATCTTTGTCTGTGAATTATCTGTGATAGTGGTAATGTACTGTTGTTGCTAGTTCGTAGGAGGAATCAGACTGTAGTTTAGCTTCATTATGTGGTATTTTTTGGATTTCTTACTTTCATCTACTTGTATATATTTATTACTCACTGAGTACTTAGTACTCACCCCTACTCCATGCACCTTTGTGTGCAGATTGAGGTACACAGGAGGGATAGACGAGCACTCCAGCTTTTATCAGTATTTATCCGAGTTGCTGAGGTAGCTGCTGGCGTTCGTAGGGCCTGGCTTCTCTTCTTATTCCAGTTTTCCTTTGTATATACATTATTCAGATTTGAGTATTTGGTTTAGATATTGTTATCCGATCATGTTTAGAGGCTCTAGACTCGTGACCCTAGATCTTTGGGTAGTTATTCAGTTTAGCTTTATTGTTGATAATAATATCCAGGTAATTAATTTGAGCTTCATGCTCGGGATGAGAGTGTAAATGGTCGGGCTTGCCTAGAAGTTGAGTTGGGCGCCATCACAATCGGGATTGGGGTCGTGACAAGTTGGTATCAGAGCCTAGGTTACTAGGCTTCATGAGTCTTGAGCCGGTTTGTAGAGTCTCGTGGATCAGTACGGGGACGCCTGTACTTATCCTCGGGAGGCTGCAAACCTTTAGGAAACACTTCACATTTCTTGGAATTCTTATCGTGCGTACTTGATTCAACTTGAGATATAATTCTTGGAAATTCCTTCCATGTGCCTGTACGTGCACTTGAAAGCTTAGTAATATAATTGCCTTGATGGCTTGTGATTCCCTGGTCGAGGGGCGAGATATAATCTCTGCGAGTTCATGTTGGGCCAATCGGGAGGACTTGAGGCTAGATCTTTGTCTATGACATGAGCACCAAAGTGCTGATTTTACAAACTGGTATTATGAAATTTTGTGTGATCGGTATTGTTTCTAATTGTGGAAATGGCAGCTTAATAATGTACGAGCTGTCAGGTGTTAGATCCTTATTGTAATCTGTTGTGTAGCCCCAAGCTATGGGCGTGATGAATAATTATCATATCTCTTAGTTGGAAGGTAAAGTGCCTTACGTATAGTAAAACGAGTTTAGACTCAGGAAGACTAAAGTGATTATGCTATGTGTATCCTGGTGGAAGGTGTGTATCCTGGTGGATGGTGTTGTACTGAAATACTAGATTGAGGCAAAGTAGGTGGATTGATTCTTAGGTGTAATTGAAAGGTATTTGATATGTGTTATGATTCGAGCAGGTGCAACACATGTTTAGGTATCAATTATGATAATATAATTCGTATAGTATTGGGATTAATGTTGTTGATATACATTGTGATGTCTTGTTGAGTTGTGGATGTATTGTTAGAATGGTTTGGTGATTCTCTGGCAGGTGGATAGGCCAATTACAAAGGAAACTCTGCCGAAATTTTTGAAAAATTTAGGACTTAGAAAAGATTTCTGTCACCTAAAGAGAGTAGGCTTAACTATGGTGTGTGTATAAATGCAAGAATTGCAGAAGGGTTAAGGTCTCTGATGATTCGAGTCTTTGTCAAGCTTGTAAATGACTTGAGTTTAATCTCACGATAACATTGTGGAATCATTTGAGTAAGAATGACATAGGTGGCTAAAAGTGTTATTATGTATGGCTCCGAGCCAAGTTGGGGAGGTTGTTATTGACTAACTGATTGCACTGTTGTGTGCTATGTTTGTTCTGTCTCTAAGTATGTTGGGAAAATTCTGATAAAGGTTACGGTGCTTCGCAGATGTGAAGAAATCCTAGGATGATTTGAATTGTTGTTGGTAAAGAATGTTCGATGTATAGAAAAGAAAGATAGCTAAGTGCATCTGTATGTAATCATGTTCTGCAGTGTGTCAGAGTTCTAACAAGGCACGAGTGGTTCTGTTCAAAAGACAGCTGAATTATAATTGAATAAGGGTGAATGACGCCCGAAAATGGTTTTGCGGTGTTCAAGATTTTGCTTGTAACAGTCAAGTGTATTTAGATTATGTATATGGCTAAAGACGGTGGTTTTGTTAGAAGGAATCAAGACTTGTGTTATGTTATGTGAATGATGGGATTCTATGTATCTGTACTGGGGAGTAATGATAACGAATTCAAAATCGAAGGAAGTTCTTCAAAATAAAGTATTGTAGAATGTGGTACTTGTGGGAACATTGAGAGAGTATTCAGCGGCCTGTGAGCCTTAGACCGTGTAGTCTTGTGTATGAGTCTCGTGTGGTAACACGAGTTGAGATATTGTAGTGCTATAGTAAAGGCTAATACTTAGTTAAAGATGATTCAGAAAGGAAATTGAGTAAATGGTACAACTTGTGAATAAACTGAAACGGTATGATAAGGATACGATTAATTCCGGGTATGTGTTCGAAGTAATGAGTCTTACAGATATTGTGCAACCAAGGGCTTGAGTGCTGGCAGTTGCGTAGCTCGATGTGGGAAAAAAGACTCAGTCCTGACAGTTAACTTATGCAATGGATTGGGAGAAAGAGTTTGTGATGTGTTCTACCGTGGTTTGAAAGTGATTATATTCCTGTCGGTATGAGAGGCAGGGAATGTATAATGACTTTTCCTCTATATGGGATCATGAAGGTCCTTGACTAGTTGAGTGCATCGATGTTTGCGGCGTAGGAAAAGGACAGAAGTTTCCATACTATCTTAGTGGGGTATTGTATATACGAGATGTTATGGGAAGTTGATAAAGGTATGTTCAAGGTTTTGAGATCAGTTCATAATATATGAGAAGTCATTAAAAATTATTGAGCAGCGCGGGCAGCTACAGGTGATTTAAGAATCGATCCTTCTGGCGATTAAGGAAAAATGGTACTGCTATTCTAGTAAATTGGCAGGGTATATGTCAAAAAGGGACAAGGTACTGTAAACTGATAATATCTAGTGATATGGTGGTGTTCTCTTGTTGGAACGGCTGTGATGATTGAGCTGTTGATGGCATATGGAAATTTCTGAAAGACTCTCGTGGTATGAATGGACGTTTGATGTGTGTTATGTATTCATACAGTGGGGTGTGGGATCAGGCATAGTGATTCATGTGTTATATAGGTAATGGAGACTAGAAGTTCTCGTAATCTGCCTATGCAGTGGTTGTATATCGTGTATATCAGCACCGTTTAGTGATCATTGGAAATTAGAAGCCCTAGTGGCTCTCTTTTAGCTTGATATGATAAATTTGTGTTATGATACTTTATTTCAGACTGGTTGTAATAAGTCATGTCGTCTAGACTAATGTGATAAGGACTATGTCGGAAATGACACAAATTGCGTAGCAGAGTGCATCATAGTATGCTTCAACAGGGTAGTTATACCCAGTACCAATGGGCGGCTGGTAGGTAATGCTTTGTCAGTTGGACCTTCGTGGCGGATATCAGTGCAGAGGTATTTACTATTGATCCAATTCCGGTATTGGGGAAACTTTGTAGGATGCGTTACTTGTGGCCGAGCTTGAGGCTATATATATATATATATATATATATATATATATATATGTTTATTGTAATGAGCAGTTTGACTCGGTGTGCATCTCCTCTTATGAGATTTACGCATGGGTTGGGTGGCACGCCGCCATGGGTTATTTGGATCGGGTGGCACGCTGCCACATGCATTGTATCTGGATCGGGTGGCACGCCGCCACAGGTATGTTAGTTTGAGCTGGTTGCACGCCGAAACTGTGTGACATGGAGAATAGTTTTTTTTCTATATGTTACCTTGTGTACAATACTTCCAAGTCTCTGAGGAAAATCAGTGTTGGGTGTCGCTCGGCGAATGGCGCATTGGTTGTGTCCTTACAAGATTTGATGGCGTATATTAATTGTTTCACCGTGGGTGGGATTGATTGCTTGAGTTCAGACTTAAATCTGTGCGTGGCTGACTGTTTTGAGCATGATGACTTGAGGTGCTTCATGGGTAATGGTGTTTGGATGGAATCATAAGTTGTGGCAAGGCCATATGATGTTACGGCATTTCGAGATAAATTCAGGTACTCTATTTCTATAATGCGAGACTGGGTCTCAGTTCTATGTTATGATGGTACGGAGGAATTGAATTACAGCTCTTTCGTTTGAGTTAGTGGTCATGATTTGAGTATGTTCAAACGTTTCTTATTGGAGCTTGTGTTGTGCTCGTCGTGGCTTAGGCCGGTGTTGAGGTGTCATATCACCAGTGCAGTGTGTTATAATTGGAATGATCATTGGAGCCATTAATGAGTGCGGGCGTATGTGGTTTCAGCTGGTTAGGATGGTGATATCGAGGTTGGCTCCGGAATCTATTGTGGTATCAGTTAAAAGGGAAATGGATTCATAAATGGATGACCTGAGAAATGGATTCGATATATCGCGTGTTTCAGCTGCCGTGGGCAGGATATGAAGGTATTGGAATAGGATTTTAGCTAATGAAAAAGTTTTTTCAGTTAGTATTTGGTTATTGTGGTAAATTTTTATGATTAGAGGGCATCGTCTTGGGTGATTGGGTTGTTTCATACATTATGTGATCTCACCGGAGTGGCGAGTATGGGCTATTACAGTTGGTTCGGGTGTATTCTGAGTACAGAAGTGGGAGTCGGATTTGGTATATGATTTCGGAAAGTGCAATGTGGTCTATGGTTCAGATGGACTGCGGAAGTTCAGCTATATTATGTTATCGGACTTATGATAGATAGGGTGACGTGGTACCACCCCGAATATATGCATGGCAAGGTCATTCAGCTATTGGGTTGCTTCTAGTACAACTCTGGGTACGCTCGAGGACGAGCGTTTGTTTAAGTTGGGGAGAATGTAACGACCCGACCCGTCGTTACGGGAGTTATCGCCCCATTTTATTTATTTAACACCTCAATATGCTATTTAAATATGTTCGGAAAGTTATAAGCAAATCGGAAGAAATTTAGATAAAAATGAGGCCATAAACCTCTTTATAAGAAAAATAGGTTGGAAAAGTCAACTGAAGGTTGACCGATGAGTTAGACAGCACGGAATTGAATTTTGATGATTTGACTAGTTTCGGGGGATCATGTATGACATAGGAGAGCAATCGGAATCGAATTCGGAGGTCCGGTGTAGTTTTAGGCTTGAATTGGCTAAGGTTGAATTTGGATGAAATCCGAATGGTAGGTGAGATTTTGATCCGGGAGTCGGAATAGAATTCCGACAGTTGCAGTAGCTCCGTTAGGTGATTTTGGATATGTCTGCAAATATTCAGGTCATTCGGACGTCTTGGTCGGGTTTTTGATTGGATGTTGTTTTCGGAAGTTTTAGAATAACTTAGGCTTGAATCTGATGTAAATTTGGTGTTTTGATGTTACTTTTGGTGTTTTGAGAGTGAAACTAAGTCTGCATGATCATATGTCGCATGTTAGTATGTTCGTATGCAGTTCTGAGGAGCTCGGGTGAGTTTCAGATAGGTTTGGGTTGCGTTATGCTCGTTTTTCTTATGCTTCGACATTGTTTCTTGAAGCATAAATGATATCATATTTAACGCATGAGCTCCGATTACTGTTTTGAATGAAGCATTAGATCCGTATCGTAATTACGGACCCGTAGCAAAAAGAATCATCGAGTTTGGACATCGTATGAGGATTTTATGGCTATTTTACTAAAGTTGCCCAAATTTTCAGGTTAATGACGAAACTACCCCTGACGGCGTTTTAGAAACCTGCACTATTTGCAAATATTAAAACATACATATCTCCTTCGTTATAAGGTCAAATTGAGTGATTCAAAAGCCTAAATTCATTATAATTTCACACGGAATCAATTGGGAGTAGTAAAACGCGTGAACAGTATACCTATAATGAGCAGGTCGAGTTTTCTTCCAATTTTGGAATGGGAAGAAGCTTCCGAGGGAATTATTAAAAGAGAAATCAATTAAGTTTCTTGACTCAAAAATATGATTTTATGTTAGAATCAACACCAAAATTTCTGAAATTGGTAGAATTTGTGAAGAACTAGGGTCTAAATCATGACAATGAATTTTTGGGTTTTCAAAAGGTCATTCGAACTTCGATTTCGATAAATTTTATATGCACGGACTCGTGGAGAGATGAGGAATCCCTTGATATGATTTTAGGCATTTTTTGAGAAGTGGGCTCGGGACTCGGGTTTTACAACTTCGTGAATTGTTGCGTTTTTCGAGTAATTTTGATTGGGTTATATTTTTTTTGACCCATATTTATGTTATTATTGTGGTTTTCACTAGATTTGATGCACGAGGCAGCAAATTTGAAGGTAAAAGGTATCGCGGACGAGTCCACGGCCAGCTAGAGGTGAGTAGTTAGTGTATATGGTAGCCTGAGGGTTCGAAACCCCGGCTTAGCACATTGTGACGCTAGTAGGGCGTGGCTCGCACCCCGTGGCATGTGCGGGATTGATTGTGACTGGGGATTGAGACTTAGTCCATCCCAGATGTGAATAATATGTTATATGCGGTTGAAACGCACATTGTGTTAGATATATTTTGTGGGCTGTAAGCCATGTTTGGGGCCTTGTGCCGACCTGTAGTTTCCCTAGGGGATAGTTATATATGTGATAGCTCTAATTGCTTAATCACTGATCTCAATCCTGGTTTGAAAGCACCGTATTGAAATGCTAAGTCATCTGTTTTGGAAAATTAAATAAGCATTAAAGTATTTTCATAATTAAATGAGTTGGAACCTGGAAATAAATAAGTTGAGTTGTTGTGTGACTCATATGCATGTTGTGGACTGAGGATGGATCGGGCTGCACGCCGCAGTGGTTGATATGGGGATCGGGCTGCACGCCGCAGCGGTTGATATGAGGATTGGGCTGCACGCCGCAGCGGTATTGCGATTGGGCTGTAGGAGTCCCTCCGGAGTATGTACACACCCCCAGTGAGCGCCGTCGACGTTAAATGGATTGGGCTACACGCCGTTGCGGTTATATGCTTTGCATTGCATCTTTGTCTGTGAATTATCTATGATAGTGGTACTGTACTGTTGTTGCTAGTTCGTAGGAGGAATCAGACTGTAGTTTAGCTTCATTATGTGGTATTCTGTGGATTTTTTACCTTCAGCTACTTGTATATATTTATTACTCACTAAGTACTTAGTACTCACCCCTACTCCCTGCACCTTTGTGTGCAGATTCAGGTACACAGGAGGGATATACGAGCACTCCAGCTTTTATCAGTATTTATCCGAGTTGCTGAGGTAGCTACTAGCGTTCGCAGGACCTGACTTCTCTTCTTATTCCAGTTTTCCTTTGTATATACATTATCCAGATTTGAGTATTTGGTTTAGATATTGTTATCCGATCATGTTTAGAGGCTCTAGACTCGTGACCCTAGATCTTTGGGTGGTTATTCAGTTTAGCTTTATTGTTGATAATAATATCCAGGTAATTGATTTGAGCTTCATGCTCGGGATGAGAGTGTAAATGGTCGGGCTTGCCTAGCAGTTGTGTTGGGCGCCATCACGACCGGGATTGGGATCGTGACATATATATATGTATATATATGAAGCTGGTCTCATGATTATATATGTATATATACATATATATAAGTATATACACGAATATATATGTATCTTAGGTTTATATGTATATATGTACATATTAGGTATATTTTATGTGTATATATATATATATCTCTATATATATATATATATTTCGTTTTATTATTATTATTATTGTTATTTTTATTTTCGGACAGATTTTTATTTTTTGTTATTTATATATATGTATATATACGTATATATATATATATATATATATATATATATATATATATATATATATATATATATATATATATATATATAGGAATTTCATTTCTATGTATATTATGAATATATGTATGTATATATATATATATATATATATATATATATATATATATATATATATATATATATATATATATATATATATATATATATATATATATATTTTCGGATTTAGATAGTATATGGTTGATTTTGTTTCTTACTTGTTGTTCATTATGTTCTAGATTTTTTTTTTCATCTTCATACTTTAATCATATGTTTTGTTTTTATAAATTCGGATTTTTAATTACAGAATTGAGGTAGTTTGTTTGATATGTTAAGTTCAATTTAATTTAAGTTTAAGTGATTTGAAGTTACTTGTTTATGATTGTTGATAAATCTGAAATTTTGTGTTATTTAAAAAATAAAATGTGTTGTTCTTGGTTGTTCATCATGTTGTTAGGATTGTTGTTAAAATTGTTTAGGAATTGGTTAAATTTGCTATATTTTGGTTGTTTGATTTATGTGAATTGGTTATAGCTGAAGGGTTAAAATAGTAAATTTTAATGTTGGGGGTATTCTAGTCACTAAATTATAGTCAATTATTTGAATTAAAGTTATTTTGTCCATTAGCTATTTGATTATTATTAAAATATTATTTAAATGAGTGTGGAAGACAAAATATTTTATAGTGGTAGCTAAATTAATAATAAAATAGTATAATGAAGAATAATTCTTTCTTTAATAAAAGAGTGGGGAACAAAGTGTGGTGGTGTTAAAAGAATTAATTAAATATACATAATCATGCTTTGAAATAATTAAAATAAAAATAGTGGGGAATAAAATATAAGGTAGTGGAATTAAAAGTTAGATTAAAATAAAATGAAAGTGGAAGTCTTACTTTTAGTTTTTAATTAATAGTGGTTTGTTTTTAATTAAAAAAAGGTTTAGGTCTTGCTTATATAAGAATCAGATTTCATTTGATAGGAGAGGATAAAAAAGAGAAAAAGATCTTAGAGAGAAAATTCTGAAAAATCTTAAGAGTGTTACCAAATAGTGAAGAAAAGAAAAACAAAAAAAAAACGAAAAAAAAAATCTGAATTTTTTTTTTCAGTCTTTCATTTTCAAAGTCTTATTTTTTGAAGTTCAATGCTGGTTATTGATTCTGGTTGTTAAAATTCGGAGATTGGTATTCTTGATTGTACTGTTGTTGCTGTGTTGTTACTGTGTGACCATCCTTTATCCTTCTTTGTTTCCAATATCAGGTACATAACCGATTATGTTTAAATTAAAAGATGAATATATGTGAAGGATGAAAATTTTTGAAGTTTTAAATAGTTTCTATTTCTAACTTCTTTTACAGATTATGTTTAAATAAATTCCTTATAAGTATTCTGTAAGTTTTGTTATAACTTTAAATAATTAAGTCTTGTTGCAGTATTTATAATTCACTTCAAAAATGGTTACTAAATAGTATAATTATAAATGTGTTTATTAATGTTCAAACTGTTTAGTAGTTAAAAGGAAGAATGAATAACTTTTTTTTACTAATCGAATTAATTAGAACTTTTTAAATAATTTTTAATAAGCTAAATTGTTAATATGTAGTTAAATTCAATAAAAATATGAATTTTAAGTATTTTGCATAAATTAGTGTCACGACCCACACCCCGGTCGTGATGGCGCCCAACACGATGCTAGGTAAGCCCGGCCACATCATCTCTTAACCCAGCCAATTATTAATTCCAATTAATCAAATCAAACTTAAACAACAAGTGATCATATCAAATGAAGAGCGTGATAGTAAAAGCATACAAAGTACGGTCCCAACCATATCGTGGTGTCACGAGACTGAGCCTCTATAGATTAACATCCTAATACAAACAAGTCTAGGCAAAATGAGAACAACAAGATAATAAGGAAAGGAAAAAACAGGCTCTGCGGACGTTGGCAGCTACATCGTAGTCTCCGCAAAGTGGGTATGAGCAAGCAGCTACAATGCCTCAACCGCTCTCAGGCACCTGTGGATCTGCACAGAAAATGCAGGGGAGTGGGGTGAGTATATTTCAACTCAGTGAGTAACAATAATAAACAATAACTGAAAGTAAGAACTCCTGTGCTATCACTTAACAGTTCTAAGGAAACCCTCACTGGTACGTCATCACTGTAGTAAGTACTCTGATCTCCGGTCCACATCTATCTCTACAAGATCCCACACTGATCAAACCCCCACTCGTACCCCTACGGTGTAAAACCATCTCAATATATGAAGACACATACATATGTCTATAATGTATAAGTATTTAAGTAGGTAATAGGATATGAATAAGTATAATCGCTGCGGCGTGCGGCCCGCTCCATTACATATATCGCTGCGCGGCGCGCGGCCCGCTCCATTTAACGTCCACGCGCGCTCACCGGGGGTGTATACGGACTTCGGAGGGGCTCCCTAGGCCCAAGCGCTATGATGCGGCGGCGTGCAGCCCGATCCACACATGTATTACTGCGGCGTGCAGCAAAATTCAATATATATATATATATATATATATATATATATATATATATATATATATATATATATATATATATATATAACTATACTGCTGCGGCGTGCGGCCCGATCCCATAATATACACCGGCGCTCACCGAGAATGTGTGTAGACTCGTACTCCGAAGGGGCTCCTACGACCCAAGCGCGCAATAATGCGCGGCGTGCGGTCCGATCCACATGTATATTACCGCGGCGTGCGGTCCGATCCAACATATATACTCCTGCGGCGTGCGTCCCGATCCAAAATAGTTATATATATATATATATATATATATATATATATTATATATATATATATATATATATATATAGTGGGTCCTCGACCCTATCTCGATCAATATAGACACGGCCTCTCGGGCCCACTTCAGCTATAATAGGGAATTCCACCCTAGGTAGTCCATCTCCCACGATACACATCTAGTGCGGGCTCATATGCTATTCAGCTAGTTTTACGGTGAGTGTAAGTTTCCAACATGCTATAAGGGTCACCTAGCTCTACGGGTTCCCTAATGCTCTACGAGATCGGCACAAGGCCCCAAACATGGCTACCAGCCCAATTACACAGTTATAGTCTCATTATCAGTCATAATACACAGTATACTATTAGCCGGGAAGGACCAAGTCCAACTTCCCAAATCACAATGTCACCACACCCATCACAAGATGCGTGTCTCATCTCAACATAACACTGTGAAGTGCTAGAACGGGGTTTCAAACCCTGAGTACATTGTTTACTACTACCACTCACCTCGAATCGGTAGAAGCTTCAATCCGCCTTGCGCTTGCCTCGCAAATCAATCTCCTCGGATGCCAAATCTGCTCAAAATCATAGAGAATGCATCAATATATGCTAATTTCACGCAATTCATTCGAAATAACCCAAATTGTATCAAAACCCACAAAGTTGTCAAAACCCGACTTTTGGTGCGCTTCTCGAAAAATTATAAAAGACCCTCGTCTCAATACTAGTCTAGGCATATAAAATTTACCAAATTCGGACTCCATTTGCCCGCTCAAATCGGTATTTTTCTACAATTTTAGGCCTAGGGCTAAAACCCACATTTAATCCTCCATTTTCATAGAAATAATCCATGATTTCATGATAAAAGCGCGTAATTAAACCACGAAACTTAGCTCCGACAATACCCCGATGATCTCTCAGCTATTTCCCTTCACTTCCTCTCTCTAGGCTTCAACATGGAAGGTTTTGCAAATGAACCCGTAATGAAATGTTTCTGGTTTTAAATTCACTGCCTGGGCCATTTACACTACGCGTTCGCGTTCACTCCCACACGTTTGCGATGCCCAGCTCCGGCTTAAACTTCGCGAATGCGACCTCTCCAACGCGTTCGCGATGAACAAGTTCCCAGCCGCCTGATTTTCCTTCACGCGTTCGCGATACCTTTCACGCGAACGTGATGCACACCCTCACGCACCTACGCGAACGCGACCCCCTGAACGCGATCGCGAAGCTCAAGAATCCTGGCCTACGCGAACGTGATACCCAGTCTCGCGAACGCGATGCTTTGACCTGCCTGGCCTTCGCGAACGCGGCCCATGCCACGCGAACGTGAAGGCTTAAATTATGCCTAGTGATCTGCAATTTACAGCAGACTTCTCACTGCTTCAAAACGTCGGATGATGGTCCGGATTCACCTCGAGGCCCCCGGGACCCCAACGAAAACCACCAACATACTCCAAAACACGATACGAACTTGTTCCAAGCATAAAAACACCATCCTAAACATCAAAATCACCAATTACACACGGATTCAAGCCTAAGTTTTTTCAAAACTTCCGAAACTAACATTCGATCAAAAACCCGACCAAACGACGTCCGAATGACCTGAAATTTTGCGGACATATCCAAAATCACATAACGAAGCTACTGCAACTGTCGGAATTCCATTCCGACTCCCGGATCAAAATCTCACCTACCGTTCGGATTTCGCCAAAATTCAATCTTAGCCAATTCAAGCCTATTTCTACACCGGACCTCCAAATTCAATTCCGATTGCTCCCCTAAGTCAGAAATCACCTTCCGGAACTAACCGAATCATCAGAATCAGATTCCGAGCCCTCTAACTAAATAGTCAACTCCGGGTTGACTTTTCTTATTCAAGTTTCCTTCAAAAAGGCTATATGCCTCATTTTCAATCCAATTCACTCTTAACTCACCCGATAGACTCTAACACTGATATGAAATCATAAAACATGTAATTATAATATAACAAGGTGGTAATTCCCATGACGACGGGGCGGGTCGTCACAATTAGGCATTTAGGTACGATTTGAGATTTAAATAATACGAGAAGTGTAAAGGATTAAGGTGTGATTACAGTTTTAAAAATAGGTTGTGAATAGTTAATATCAATATTTTAAGTCCAAAAAAAACATGAGTTTAAATTAGTTATAAGATTGGTCTAGTTTGTACATATATTAGTTGTTGGTTTTGCACTTTTATTTTCAGTTTTAATTTAAGTAATGTCTATTTAAAAAAAAATATTTGTCCAAATGTAGCAAATAATATATTTTTCTTTAAGTATGTAATCAATTAGGATTTTAGTTGTTTAAAAAGAAAATAAACGAAATTTAAATAAAAATTACAATTGATTTGTGATTTCTGTTTTTTATAAACTTAGTTTTAAATAATTGGGAATAAATGATTTTATTATCATGCAAGCTTTAATGTTGTTATAGTTTTGATAATTTTGAATAAATGATTTTATTGGTTTTTTTTTTTTATATTACCATTCAAGCTTTAATATTGTTTTAGTTAGTTTCTTTTATTAAGTTAAGAAATTTAGTATTTATAAAATAATAATAATAATAATAAAATAATTCCGAAAAAAAAAATATTTTTTGTTTAAACATAGATTAAATTCTATTTCATTAAGTTATTGTCATAAATTAGATAAGTATTGCATTTTTAATTTCTAAATTAATTATGAATTTTCTTTATTTCTAAAAACTAAAAAATAAGAAATGTAGTCATTTTAGGATTATTTTTTGTAAATAAATGAGACAAGCCTCGCCAAATAAATCGCACAATCTGTGGGGCCCTCACAAGTGTATAAATTAAAAATACTTAGAAATTCGGGATTGTCCGTTTAGCAAATTTCACGGCCTTCCCAAAAGATATATTACGCTAGTTGCTTTAGACGCATTTTTTTAATAATCTTACCTTCCTATTACGAGTGTGCATTTCATGCAACCCAAATCCAATTCCAAAAATGTCAAATAAGAATATGTCGAGGATCCGGGTGCATTTCATATGATGTGATCTAACAACATGTCCTTAAACGACGCTCATTTTCTTAAAATAAAATAATTTAATAAAAAGCGGTTATTAATTCTAAAAATGCACAAATAGGATAATATTATTAAAATCAAGTACTTTAGCCAAATATGACAGTTGAGCGACCGTGATAGAACCATGGAACTCGGGAATGCCTAACACCTTCTCCCGGGTTAACAAAATTCCTTATCCAAATTTCTGGTTCGCGGACTGTTAAACAGAGTCATTCTTTTCCTCGATTCGGGATTCAATCGGTGACTTGGGACACCATAAATCTCCCAAGTGGAGACTCTGAATTAATTAAATAAATCCCGTTTTGATTGTCCTTTAATTGGAAAAAACTCCATCGCGCCCTCGCGGGTCAGCTGAAAAAAGAGGTGTGACAGCTCTGGCGACTCTACTGGGGAACTATACAAACCCAGAACCATTGGTTCAGGGTTTAAGAATTCGAGCTTTGAATAATTGTTATATTTGGCTTATTTACTATCTGATTTTATTATATGTTTGTATTTAATGTGCTAAATATTTCTTTTACCGCTTTGATATTATCTGGATTGTACATATAAATTGTGCGGAACCAATCTCCTCTCTGAGTCTTTTAAATCATGAAGTAGGGTGCTCTTCGTGTGACTTCTTTTCTGTATAGTGTCTAATTCCCACTTTAGAACGAGGTTTGGATAAGTTGCAAAATCGATGAAGCTTCTGTATTCCCGGGTTGTTGCCTCCTCTTCGGCTTGGGCTGTCCGCTCGGGTAAGCCAGGTCTAGACCAATAAACCTAGGGTTTAAACCTAGAAGAACAATAAACTCATGCCGGATCCCTAGTAGGACGTTTGTTTGCATCACGTGCATTTGACTTAGGGGACTCAACACAGGGGTTGGGTCCGTCTAGGATAGGTCACCTGAAATGAAAAGACAATCCTGCTGCATCCTATTTGTTTTACGCATTTGTTTGCTTCAGACTTGCATGCTGACCGGGTTTTTAGTATTGAGGGAAAAAAAAAAGAAAACTTGTTAGTGCCAAAATAGTTTGTTTTTTTTATTAAAAAGAAAAATAAAAAAAAATGTTTTTTAATTAAAAAAATGTGTGTGATTTTTTCTTTAAAAAAAAAAGGGTTTAGTTTTTTTTAATAAAATAAAAATAGTTTGTTTCATTTACACATGTAGTTTGTTTTATTTGACCAAACTACGCTGGTTTGATTCTCACCAAGATGTGAGATACGTAGGCAACCTTTATCAGGTCCAACCTCCCTTTTTGCAAAAATAGCCAAAAGAATATCGAAATTAATTTTTCGGCGTAAATAAGTCGGTGATGCTGTTTTCCAAAAACAGCCGAATGTTCCCGAAAGGGATGCCGGAAGGCTGATTTTGTATAAACAGCCACATTTGGGTCAATTTTTTAGATTTTGATCGATTAAGCTACACAGCCCTAAAATCTTTGTCCATGAAGTGTTGAAAGACCGTGTTTTAAAAAAAAGTTTTTTGTATTATTATTTGAAAAAAAAAAACAAAAAAAAGAGTCAGTGATCAAATGAATGTCTTTTGCATTTTTGGTAAGAATAAGCCAAGCCAGCTTTGGTAGTGTTTTAAATCGTTCTCGCCGAGATAGCCTTAGAGTATCTTTCAGTTGTCGAAAGCCTATTTTCGTAGAAGAACGGATAAGTTTGTAAAGTGTCATAAAATAATCTTTCCCAGCCTCAAAATTTAAATGAGATTGAGAAGGGGCCACGTTTGCAGAAATAGCCATTTGGTTGAAATTGGCAAAAAGGGAAGGACTATTCCAGTTTGTTTTTTTAAAAAAAAAATCATATTTCTTATGATTAGAGAATATGGTGTCTCATTTTCAAGTATTTAAGATCTTTTGGCAAAGTTTGTTAATAGGGTAAGTTTTTTTTAAACTTTGTACAAGTTTGTTTTATCTTTAAAAAAAATTAAAAATTGAAAAACAATGTGTTTTATTGTTATTTATCTTTCATTGAACGAACTACGCACGATCTGATTCATGATGGGTCATGATACGTAGGCAATCTCCATAAGATTCGACCACAACTAAAAAAAAATAATAAATAATTAATTAAGAGAGATAAAGGCATGATAGAAATGGTCAAACTGCCTAGATACATTGCAATTGCAATATGTGTTAAAACTCTAATGCTAACAAGTTTGTTGTTTATCCAGAAGATTTCAAACAGTTAGTTCGTTAGGACGTTCTGGCAGATTACCATTACCACACGAGATCCAAAGGGCCCATTCTGAAAAACACGTCTAGTTCGGACAAAAGCATCGAATAGGAGAAAACGGAAATGCAAATAATGAAGGAGGAAGTAGACATGTTAAGGCGACAGATAGCCGAAATGCACATAACCTGGGCTAGAGGGCAACCATTATCGTTGCTTCCCAATGCTCCTACTCTCCCACCGGCTCGGACTCCGGAACATCCTCCCCCTGGTCCATCGACAAGCTTCCCAAGTCACCACTACTACCAGGGAAGAAATCCATATGAACCCCAAGTTCCACCACCCAATCAAAACCCTCTTTCATAAAAAACTCCCGTCTTCATGGCGCCTCCACCAGCCCCATTGCACAGGTCGTTTAATGAGCCATTGTTTCAGGCTCATGATACAGAATATTACCCCTCTGAACTCACATTCAAAGCACCTGAGCCACATACCTATAATCCTAACTTTGAGGATCCGGCGGAAATTGAAAGGCCGGCTAAGAGCCCAGAGCAGGACGAAATGATGCGGAAGTTTAAAACCCTGGAGCAATCCTTCAGGAACATGTATGGGTTAGGCAACCAGGTCAGCGTAGCCTACAAAGATCTATGCCCTTTCCTGACGTCCAATTACCGGTAAGATTCAAGATGCCCAAGTTCGATTTGTATGAAAGGCACGATGATCCTATGGCTCATTTACGAGGTTTTTGTAGTAAGATAAGGGTAGTAGGAGGCAAAGACGAGTTGTTGATAGCTTACTTTGGCCAGATGTTGAGTGGGTCAGCATTGGAATGGTACACCAGACAAGATCCAAGCATGTGGTACACATGGGATGATCTGGCACAAGCTTTCGCCGGACACTTCCAATACAACCTTGAGATAGTCCCAGACCGTCTCACATTACTAAAGCTTGAGAAGAAACCCGGGGAGAGCTTCCGGGAATTTGGGTTTCGATGGAGAGAACAGGCAGCAAGAGTTGATCCTCCTATGAGAGAGGGGGAAAAGTGGATTACTTTTTGCAAACTCTGGAGCCAACTCACTTTGGTCACCTGGTGTCATCGGTTGGGAAATCTTTCAACTTAAGTGGTCAAAATGGGCGGTATGATAGAAGAGGGACTTAAGTCCAATAAGATCTTGAGCTATTCCGCGTTAAAAGCAACAACTCAGGCTATTCAGAATGGCACAGGGGTTGCACTCGGGAAAAAGAGAAGAGAAGAAGTTGCAACGGTAGAGGAAGGTACTTCGTCCAGATCGAAAGGTCCTTCACCTTATTACCAAGCCAGACCCTACCACCCAAATCACCCTAATCACCCTCCACGAAACACATATCCACCACCAAGGGCTTACAATAACCTTCCAGGACCGGGTTTCCGAGGGAATCATGCCTTCAAAAATGAAAGGGCACAGAGAACATTCACTAAGTTGGGAGAAACCTATATTGATTTGTTCCGCAAATTAAAGCATGTAGGCTTGCTAAGTCCTATTGAGCCAAGATTACCAAACCCCCTACCACAAAATATGGATCGCTCAGTAAGCTGTGAGTATTGTTCAGGGGCTCTCAGACATGATACCGAGAAATGTTGGAAATTAAAACATGCAGTGCAAAATCTTATTGACACCAATAAGATCGAGGTTCAGAAACCAGAGGCACCCAACATCAATCAGAATCCATTACCAGCTCACCCTTAGACCCATATGATCAAATTGATACACAAGGGAATGGAAAATTAAGAAGCCCGATCTGTATTCCAAAGCAAAACCAATCAGCAAAAGTTGGTATATAAGAAGTAGTGCTTGGTAATCATGAGGAGTTTCGGTGGTTTGTTTTTGTTGTCATTTCTTTTGTCCAAGTTGTTTTCAGGGTTGTGACCCGGATTTTGTCTTGTATTGAAACCCTCTTATCTTTCCATTTTGGTCATTGTAGTTTGCTTAGTCTTGTCAAGTTTCGGTGGTTTGTTTCGTTTCAGGTTTGTATTTTGGTTTGCTTGTTTGTATTTGAACCATTTCGCCGTTTAGTTTAATGAAACTTTCGGTCTTTTATTACCCCAATAATCTTTTTGTTTAGTTATTCTATCTTTAGATTTGTCATTTGATCGAATGCCGATTCTAATGACATGGCATCACACATAATTTTGGCCTAATATTAAGGGTTAATCATGAAGCAATTGAAAGATAATCAGGGCATTTTAAAAGAAATAAAAACGATTTGAGATTATTTGGAGCCCGAATCATGTGAGACTGGGGCAGGTAAAACACAAAGAAACCCTTAAGGGAAAATTGGACATGCTAAGACGGGGTTCGCTCGTGATACTGAAATGAAAGTGTCGTCCAGCAATGCTTTAAAATGACAGATGAAAAGGCGAATGGACGATATGGTTATCAATCATGGCACAACCAGAAGATGTCGTGAATATGTTGTTTGTACTTGGCATGTTTTGAAGATTGAGATGACGAAGGCATTTTGTTCTGCTATCCAAACACTTTTTTCCATCGTCAACCCTGTGAGCCTTATTTTAAAATCTTTCATACCCCTCCTTCGGAATTAGTTGCAAAGACTAGAAACACAAGTTTGAAAGATAAGAGAAGAAATGGATAAAGAAAAAGAAAAAAAAAACAACAAAAAGAGATAAAGAAAAGAAAAGAAAAAGAAAATGAATGAAAAAGAGAAACTTGAAAAAAAAAGGAATTGGGAACTACGTTTGACCCGATCCTTTAAAGAGGATACGTAGGCGCTTCACAACTCGGTCATAGTGTAAATAAAGAAATAAAAACTGGGGCAAAGAAAAATTGTGTTTATTATAAATAAATTTAGGTCCGAAGGTTATAAATTTTGAACCCAGAATTAATTTGTTTTGAGCCTTTAATACCCTTTCTTTCTAGCCCTATCCAAATCCCACATTACGGTCCAAAGAAAGACCTTCCGATCAGTCTTCAAAATAGGCCAAATCAAGCAAACATGAGAGTCTCTTCAGAATATGACACTCTGATTCCCAACAGAAAAGATTCTGATTTCCAACAGAAAGGAAATACGAGAGAGTCTTAGCAGTGACACCCCAATCCCCAGCTAAATGTAATACAAATGAGAGAGTCTTACAGGTGAAAACCTTCACAGGCACCATAAGGCGACGAAAGCTGAGAGAAAACCAAAATGAGAGAGCCTTGAAAGTGAAAACCCTTCGGGCACTACAAGTTGAATAAAGGTGATAATCATATGGAAATCACGAGACAGAAATTGTGAAAGGTGATTAACGACGGAGGATAGGCCATATGTGCATGTCATGACTAGTAGAGTCGGTATCCGCATTTGATAAGTGTTTATAGTTGTTTCTTGTTAGAGAGTCAGTTTTCCCCTGTCTTCTATTTTTTGTTTCTTTTTATCTTTCTCCTTTTGTCAAAAATTCCCCCATCAAAGTCTGTCTAGTCAGAACAAGTGAGAAATAACTTCAAAACATGCCACCAACTTTCCAATTATTATGCAAGGCAAGGAAATGCCATTGACGACGGAGAAGTATGGTGCAAAGAAGATTATTAAACTGGGGAAAAAACTTTTCCTTTCACTTTGAAAATTTTCTGGAAGTCAAGCCCCACTTGGGGAAGAAAGAAGGCCTTAAGGGAAGCGATATTTAAACCAATGTCATCCTCAACAGCCTTCAGAAGAGTGAAACACCAATTTTGAGGAAGTGAAAATCCACCAACAGTGTTATCTTCAGCAAGTTCCGAGGTGGTCGGGCAACACAGAGTGGTAAAGGAAGAAAGGACATTCCATCTTCAATAAAATAATCCCCAACAAGTTGAGAAACACACAACGGGGTAGGGATAAGTGGAAAAACCCATCCTCAGCAGGAATATCATCTCCAGAAAAAGAAATCATTCCCCAACAAGTTTTGGGGACCCCGAGCGAGGGAAAGGGGAAAAGGAAAAACCACCCCACAAGAATGACACAACCACTCACGATGTTTTGAACTAATAAATTTTCTTTGATTTAAAACAGGGAAAGAAAGTGCTATTGATAGCAGAAGGTCATGCCACAAGGAAGAACACCAAAACTGGGGCAGAAAAGTTTTTGCCGCTGTTGAAAATTCTCTCAGAGAAACGAGGAAGGCAATTCAAGATGACGTATCAGGTTTGTCCACCTTCAAACATGACGTCTCAGGTTTGTTCACTCTCAAACATTGATACGATGGGAGTATCCTCCCTCGAATAGGATACGATGGGAGTATTCACCCTCGAATAGAATACGATGGGAGTATCTGCCCTCGAATAGGATACGATGGGAGTATTCGCCCTCGAATAGAATACGATGGGAGTATTTGCCCTCGAATAGAATACGATGGGAGTATTTGCCCTCGAATAGAATACGATGGGAGTATTCGCCCTCGAATAGAATACGATGGGAGTATCCGCCCTCGACTAGGATACAATAGGAGTATCCGCCCTCGAATAGGATACGATGGGAGTATCCGCCCTCGAATAGGATACGATGGGAGTATTCTCCCTCGAATAGGATACGATGGGAGTATCCGCCCTCGAATAGGATACGATATGAGTATTCGCCCTCGAATAGGATACGATATGAATATTCGCCCTCGAATAGGATACGATGGGAGTATTCGCCCTCGAATAGAATACGATGGGAGTATTCGCCCTCGAATGGAATACGATGGAGTATTTGCCCTCAAATAGAATACGATGGGAGTATCCACCCTCGAATAGGATATGATGCGAGTATCCGCCCTCGAATAGGATACGATGGGAGTATTCGCCCTCGAATAGGATACAATGGGAGTATTCTCCCTCAAATAGAATACGATGGGAGTATTCGCCCTCGAATAGAATACGATGGGAGTATTCTCCCTCGAATAGAATACGATGGGAGTATCCGACCTCGAATAGGATACGATGGAAGTATATGCCCTCGAATAGGATACGATGGGAGTATCCTCCTCGAATAGGATACGATGGGAGTATCCGCCCTCGAATAGGATACGATGGGAGTATTCGCCCTCGAATAGAATACGATGGGAGTATTCGCCCTCGAATAGGATACGATTGGAGTATCCGCCCTCGAATAGGATACGATGGAAGTATCCGCCCTCGAATAGGATAGGATGGGAGTATCCGCCCTCGAATAAGATACGATGGGAGTATTAGCCCTCGAATAGGATATGATGGGAGTATCCACCCTCGAATAGGATACGATGGGAGTATCCTCCCTCGAATAGGATACGATGGGACTATCCCCCCTCGAATAGGATATTTTTAGGTTCATCCGCCTTCAAATAGGATATTTACGTTTGCTTTATTTCGACCCGAGTGGTCCTGCTTGCATAGACATTGTCATGTACATATTTCATAAATTGTTTTCAGAATCCATTTTACTTCAAAGGTTGCTAATAAAAACAGGCGCCCACCTGTATGACAAGAGTGTTTTTCAGTTTTTACATTGCAGGTCTTGAAACCAGTAATCACCATAGAGCAGAAGGTCACCACATGAGTTCCCAGCGCAAATTCAAGCGCATGAGTCAAAGGAAGGGAGGACAAATCAGGAAAGAATCGACCTTCAAGCTTTGGTTATCCCCAGCATAACGGACTCGATAAACGAAGCCATATCCCTAATGGATTGAACAAAAAGGACGAAACTTGGATTCAGAAAAGCAAGAAGCCAATGTCATCCCCAGTACCTTTCAAAAGAATAAAATACCGATTTTGAAGGAATAAAATTTCCCCAGCAGTGTTATCCTCAACAGCGTTATCCCTAGTGGATAACATTTTTTATCCTCAGCAGCATTGAGAGATAATAAAAGTTTTTGAAGAGAGTAGTTTTGAAAAAAAAATAATAAGAAAAGAAAAATAAGAAGAAGGGGAAGGAAGGAGATTCCCCAGCAGTATTAACTCCAGCAGGTAAGTAAATCATATCCCAGCAGTCAAAATCTCAGTCTGATGAATCTTTCTCTTGAGATCACATTAATTTAGACCTAGTCTGAGGAATTATCTCCTAGCATCAAAGTCTTAGTCTGATGAACTATCTCCTAGCGTCAAAGTCTTAGTCTGATGAATCTTTTTCCTGAGATCACAACAATTTAGAACTAGTCTAAGGAATTATCTCCTAGCGTCAAAGTCTTAGTCCGATGAATCTTTCTCCTAAGACATCAAAATCTCAGTCCGATGAATCTTTCTCCTGAGATGGTAATCATTCGATCTATACATTTCAAGTTTTGGTAATCAGGTGCCCACTTGAAGAATGGAAAATCTCAGTCTGATGAATCTTTCTCCTGAGATCACAACAATTTAGACCTAGTCCGAGGAATTATCTCCTAGCGTCAAAGTCTTAGTCTGATGAATCTTTCTCCTAAGACATCAAAATCTCAGTCTGATGAATCTTTCTCCTGAGATCACAACAATTTAGACCTAGTCCGAGGAATTATCTCCTAGCGTCAAAGTCTTAGTCTGATGAATCTTTCTCCTAAGACATCAAAATCTCAGTCTGATGAATCTTTCTCCTGAGATCACAACAATTTAGACCTAGTCCGAGGAATTATCTCCTAGCGTCAAAATCTTAGTCTGATGAATCTTTCTCCTAAGATATCAAAATCTTAGTCAGATGAAATTTTCTCCTGAGATGGTAATCATTCGATTAATACATTTTATGTCTTAGAAAATAGGCGCCCACCTGTATAACAAGGGAATACATTTTCATGTCTTAGGATTAGGCGCCCACCTGTATAACGAGGGAATACATTTTCATGTCTTAGCATTAGGCGCCTACCTGTATAACGAGGGAATACATTTCATGTTTTAACATTAGGCGCCCACCTATATAACAAGGGAATATATTTTCATGTCTTAGCATTAGGCGCCCACCTGTATAACGAGGGAATACATTTTCATGTCTTAGCATTAGGCGCCCGCCTGTATAACGAGGGAATACATTTCATGTCTTAGCAATAGGCGCCCACCTGTATAACGAGGGAATACATTTTCATGTCTTAGCATTAGGCGCCCACCTGTATAACGAGGGAATGCATTTCATGTCTTAGCATTAGGCGCCCACCTGTATAATGAGGGAATACCTTTCATGTCTTAGAATTAGGCGCCCACCTATATAAAGAGGGAATACATTTCATGTCTTAATAAATAGGGCCCACCTATATAACGAGGGAATACATTTCATGTCTTAAAATTAGGCGCCTACCTATATAATAAGGGAATACTTTTCATATCTTAGAAAATAGGTGCCCACCTGTATAACAAGGAAATACATTTTCATGTCATAAAATTAGGCGCCCACCTGTATAACAAGGGAATACTTTTCATGTCTTAGAAAATAGGAGCCCACCTGTATAACAAGGGAATACATTTCATGTCTTAGCATCAGGCGCCCGCCTGTATAACAAGAGGAATATTTCTTCAGTTTTTACATCGCAGGTATTGAAACCAGTGACCCATCATGAATGCAGAGGGACACATCGGAAGATCCCCATCACAAATCCAAGTTCAGAAACAAGAAAGAAGGCAACAGTGGTCGGAAAAACTCTTCATGTTACAGAAGAAGTATGAGACACATCCGGAGAGGAACAATTTTTTTGTCTACCTCCCTCAACATAGCAGACTCGACGAAGAAAGCAATATCCACAGTAGATTGAGCAAAACGAGGAACGATGATGTTCAAAGAAGCAAAGGCCGGAGCCGCCTCCAAGTTCTCAGAATGAAGCACTGAAAGAATCACAAGATGACAAGAACGCAAGGCGACACGAACAAGTTGAAGATAGATGAGATCTTATGATCCATAGGCTAGTTTAACTTCTTGTTTTCCTTTTTAGAACGATGTAATAAGGAGTTCAGTAAAGCAGTGGTAACAGCATGCAGCAGCAATAACAGCGAGATCACAGCAGTCATGGTAGTCCCAGCTACCAAAACTTTCCGAACTACATTGACCTGATTCTCTTTTAGCGAGGGATATGTAGGAAACCTTTTGAAGCAAAGGTTCGGTAAATTTTTTTTTGAAAAAATGCTTCTCATGGAGTGCTCAAACGGGCAAAAAATTGCTCGTTTTCACTCACTTATCTTTGCACGAAAAACTCTTCGTGTTTACGCGCAAAGAGGGGCAGCTGTGAGCACGTGATTTTTGCCCTTTATGAGAATTACTCCCAAAAAATTTAAAATAAAAGAGTTTTGTGTTGTTTGCAATATTTGTAAATTTTGTGTTATTTTGCTTGAATTGTTTGCATTTATCTGCGCAGATTTATTTGTTTAAATAAATAAAAAAATATAAAAATATGTTGCATTTGTATATATAATTCAAGTTTATACTTAGGAATAATTAAGTTTATTTATAAAATCACAAAAATATGTATGTTTGCATTTTTAGCATTTAATATCCAATTTGTGCAATTTTATTTTAATTGACGTCTAATTTTGTGTGATAATTATTATTATGAGTTAATTAGTATTTTTAAGATAATTTCAGGTTTTTATAATTTAATATTAATATTTTCTTTCATAATAAATAAAAAAATTAAAAAATAGAGAAGATAAATACGGAATTAGGCCTCTCTTAAATTTTAAACTTAGGCCCAAACCTATTCTACCCAACCCAAAACCACATAACCCAAACCCATGACCCATAACCCATGACCCAAACCCATAATCCATATACTAATTACTATACACTATTCAAACTAATCATAAATCTAAAACACACATAACACAAAAGCCTCCACTACACTATTCTCTCTTCTTCTTCTTCTTGCTCCTTCTTCTTCACCAGCCGCCAGCCACCATGGCTGCCCCAAACCAACAACCAAAAAGCCACCATCTCCTTCACCTATCGGCTTCCAAACGACCAGCCACAACAGCCTGCTCCTCCATAGCAGCATCCAGTCACCCAAACCCTTAGCTGCCTAAAACCATTCATTGCATCACCCAGCACCATGGCAGGTCACATGGATATACCAAAAGGATACAAGCTTGTGCTTAGCGGTTTAAAGTTCCATGGATATCATGGAGTGAAGACAAAAGACACGCATAAGTTCCTGTTTGATGTTGATGCTTGGATGGATCTTCGGCCAGTTCTCCCCTCTCCCATTTTTCTTTTATTTATTTATTTTTTTTCTCGCTTTCTTTTTCTTTATATATGACCCTAGATCTTTGGGTGGTTAATCAGTTTAGCTTTATTGTTGATAATAATATCCAGGTAATTGATTTGAGCTTCATGCTCGGGATGAGAGTGTAAATGGTCGGGCTTGCCTAGCAGTTGTGTTGGGCGCCATCACGACCGGGATTGGGATCGTGACATATATATATGTATATATATGAAGCTGGTCTCATGATTATATATGTATATATACATATATATAAGTATATACACGAATATATATGTATCTTAGGTTTATATGTATATATGTACATATTAGGTATATTTTATGTATATATATATATATATATGTATATATATATATATATATATATATATATATATATATATATATATATATATATATATATATATATGTATGTATGTATGTATGTATGTATGTATATGTATATTTTTGGATTTAGATAGTATATGGTTGATTTTGTTTCTTACTTGTTGTTCATTATGTTCTTGATGTTTTTTTCATCTTCATACTTTAATCATATGTTTTGTTTAGTTTTAATATTGAAATGTTATAGTTTAATCATTTGCATCCCCAATCTTGGTTGTGATATGTGACGACCCAAAGGGTCATCACTTGTTTTATTAATCATTTCGAGCTTTTGAGGTCTTGAAAACCTCATTTATAGTTGCCTCGATTTGCGTGCATAGTCCGGGCACAAAGCTGGAAAATGTTTATGTTGAAATATGTGAAATATGTGAAAAGTTGAAGAATTTTGATATTAATATTGATATGGTTGACTTTGGTCAACATTTTTGGTAAACGGACCTGAATCCGTAATTTGACTGTCTCAGAAAATCCGTAGAAAAATATGGAACTTGGGCATATGCCCGGAATTGAAATCCGAGGTCTAGAACCCCGGTAAAAGAATTTTTCTGTTAAATTGTTTTCCGAAAATGTTTAAGGAAAATGAAACTGAATTTTGATTAAAAAGTACTGGTATCGGGCTCGTATTTTGGTTCCGACGCCCGGTACAGGTCATATATGTTGGTTAAGCGCTTTCTGTAAAGTTTGGTTGAAAACGGACGTCGTTTGACGTGTTTCGGCCTTAAATTGGATATTTTGGAAATTTTGAAATTTGAAAGAATTCTTGAGTTTTAAGGCTCAATCCATTGATTTTGATGTTATTTCGGCGATTTGATCGCTCGAGCAAGTTCGTATGATGTTATTGAGTTAGTGTACATATTTGGTTTGGAGCCTCGAGGGCTCGGGTGAGTTTCGGATAGGCATCGGGGTGGTTTTAGACTTGGAAAAAACTGCAGAAAATCTGCAGCAGACATTCCTTCTTCGCGTTCGCGTCCACCTGGTCGCGTTCGCGAAGGGTTCTCTTTCCCCTTCTACGCGTTCGCGTCCTTAGGATCGCGTTCGCGTACAACAACATGACCCCGGCCTTTTTCCTCTACGCGTTCGCGTGCAGGCTCCCGCGTTCGCGGAGCCTGGCCTGCCTCTTCTACGCGTTCGCGTACGGCACCACGCGTTCGCGTAGGCCAAATTGCAATCCCCATATTTTCTTCTACGCGTTCGCGACTGTGTCCACGCGAACGCGATGCCCACTTCTGTCCGACCCTTCGCGAACGCGACACAGTGCACGCGAACGCGAATGGTAAATTTCCGCCCAGTGAATTAATACCCAAAACAGAACACTTACGGGATTTTATCCCATTTTCACAAAATCCTTTCTTCTCCACGGCTCTTAGGCGATCTTTGAGGCATTTCTTCATCAAAGTTCATTGGGTAAGTATTGTTTAACTCGTCTTCTTCATTTTTCATCAACATCAATCAAATTCTTAGGCTTAAACATGTGTAAATTGGTTGAAAAATTTGAGAAATGGGTATAGTTAGGGCTTTCAAAGAATTTGCGATCTAGACCTCGTTTTGGAGTCGAACTTAAGAACAAATTGTATATTTGAACTCATGGAAGATTGGGTGAACTTATTTTGGTTCGAAACTTGAGTTTCGATTATGTGGGCTCGGGGTCGATTTTTACTATTCCGGGCAGAATGTTGTAAAAACCATATTTAGCAATATGAACTAGTTTGTTAAGTAGAATTGATGATATTAAATCAATTGTGTATAGATACGATTGGATTGGAGTCAAATTCAAAAGGAAAAGGCATTGCTACGGATTGAATCGTTCGTAAACTTTCGAGGTAAGTGTTTGTTCTATCCTAGCTCGAAGGAATAGGAATTTAGTTATGAATAAATTGTTGATTAAGAGTTATTGGTGTTATACCGGTAATGGAGATAAATTGTTGAAATTATTATCAATTATTGGTTTAAAAACCGGTAATTATAAATATTGTTGATGCAAAGATTATTGGCTAAATGCCGGTAATATATATATTTATGAATTGGGATCGTGTGGCGCGCCGATCACTTATATATATATTTATGGATTGGGATCGTGTGGCGCGCCGACCACTTATATAATAAGAAATGGGATCGTGTGGCACGCCGACCACAAAATGATTTAAATCTTGGCATTGGCCATAGTTGCCGGTAGCCTATTGATATAGTTGGGAGCGGGTGGTACGCCTACCACGAGATGTAGTTACTGTGATAGTTGGGAGCGGGTGGTACGCCTACCACGAGATATGAAATGAGAAAGGAATTGAGACATGAAAGTAAGATTTATTATGTTGATTATATTATTCTGGATATCACGAGTTATTGACTATTATTTCAGAGCAAAGTCTTTCCTTATAAATATTTTGTATATATATATATATATATATATATATATATATATATTGTAACTGTACAGGTTTAAGTGGGTGACTGGCCTTAGCCTCGTCACTAGATCGCTGGGATAGGCCAGACACTTACATGGGGTCGGTTGTGCTGATACTACACTCTGCGCTCTTTTTGCGCAGATACAGGTTACGGACAGCAGCGGCGGTAGTAGCGACTTGTGGATTTCCCGATTACTGAGACTACGAGGTAGCCTTGCAGGCGTCCGCAGGACCCGTTGTCTCTTCTATCTATGCTTTTCATTCTGTTATCTCATGTAATCGAGATAAACAGCTATTTTTTTTTTCAGACAATTATGTGTATTATTCTTAGAAGTTCGTGAGTATTGTGACACGAGTCTTGGGTAGTGTATCATGTTTGGGTTTTCTTTATCATATTTGACTAAGTTTTCCGCTAATTTTGATTATTCCGTTGTAATTTATATGTTTTTAATAATAAGTCTTAATAAGAAATTGGTAATTAATGGAGGTGTAATTAATATTTGGCTTGCCTAGCTTCCATTTAGTAGGCGCCATCATGACCCCGATGGTGGGAAATCCGGGTCGTGACAAGTTGGTATCAGAGCACTAGGTTGCACAGGTCTCACAACTCACGAACAACCTTAGTAGAGTATGAAGGATCGGTACGGAGACGTCTGTATTTATCCTCCAGAGGCTACGGAGTTAGGAAAATATTCCCTTTATTCTTTCCGGTCGTGCGACTTGATCTTTTAAATGTTAATTGAACTTCTACTCTGTTCTTCCGCAGATGGTAAGGACACGTGCATCCTCATCTACTGACCAGCAGCCCGAGGTCCCAGCAGCGGCAGCTTCTGCTAGGGGTAGAGGCCGAGGTCGAGGTCGTCCTAGAGGACAAGGTAGGGGCAGAGCTCAGCCCCGAGCAGCAGCACGAGTGGCAGAACCTCAGGTTCATATCGAGGAGGAAGTTCCAGCCCCGGCGGCTCCAGTAGGCCCAGCTCAGGTCCCAGGAGGAGCTTTGTTTTCACCGGATCTTCAGGATGCTTTGGTCCGGATAGCAGGTTTTATGGATTATATCACCAGAGCAGGTTTATTACCGGTAGCACCAGCCACTTCTCAGGCTGGAGGAGGTAATCAGACTCCTGCTACGCGCACTCCGGAGCCGGTGATTCCCCAGACTCAAGTTCCTGTGATTCAGCCAGTTGAGGCAGCTCGGCCTATTATTGCGACTCCGTCTAATGATGGTACAGCCATGTCTGCTGATGCGTTGTGGAGATTGGACAGGTTTACCAAGTTGTTCACTACCACGTTCAGTGGCACTCCTTCAGAGGATCCACAGGATTTCCTATACAGCTGCCACGAAGTTCTCCGTACTATGGGTATTGTGGAGACTAATGGTGTGGACTTTGCTACTTTTCGGTTATCCGGTTCCGCCAAGACTTGGTGGAGAGATTATTGTCTATCCAGGCCAGCGGGATCGTCATCTTTGACTTGGGAGCAGTTTGCGGAATTATTCTTGGAGAAGTTCCTTCCAGCAACTCAGCGGGAGGTTATGCGCAGACAATTTGAGCGTCTTCATCAGGGTTCTATGTCTGTCACACAGTACGAGACTAGGTTCGTGGACCTGGCTCGTCATGCTATTATCATACTTCCCACAGATCGGGAGAGAGTGAGGAGGTTTATTGATGGCTTGAATCGGCCAATTCGGCTACAGATGGCTATGGGGGCAGGAACTGAAATCACTTTTCAGGAGGCGGCTAATGCAGCCCGCCGGATCGAGATGGCTCTGTCACAGGGAGCAAGACATGGATCAGATAAGAGATCTCGTAATTCGGGTAGATTCGGTGGTACCTCGTTTGGAGATAGAGATTTTTATGATAGAGGCCATCCTCCTAGACCTTATCAGTCAGCTCTTCAGGTTTCTCATGATGCTTCAGGTGATCGTAATTCTCAGCCACGCTACTCTGATCAGCAGCCTATCAGTGCACCACCACTTTGCTATTTTCAGCAGCCGAGGGCTTGTTTTACGTGCGGTGATCTTAGGCACATTGCAAAGTATTGCCCTCGAGCTTCTGACAGATCTCACCAGCAGGGTTCTCGTGCCATGATTCAGGCCCCAGTTCCCTCACAGCCTGCCCAGCCGGCTAGAGGCGGAGGTAGAGGACATAGAGGTGGAGGTAGAGGTCGTAGAGGTGGAGCTCAGACCGATAGAGGTAGAGACCAGCCAGCAGCTGATCGTCCTAGAGATACTGCTCAGGGTGGTGGGGCACAGCCCCGATGTTATGCACTTCCCGCCAGACCAGAGGCTGAGTCTTCTGATGCCGTCATTACGGGTATTATTTTGGTTTGTGATAGAAAGGCATCAGCATTATTTGACCCTGGGTCTACATATTCGTACGTGTCTTCCTATTTTGCACCATACTTGGTTCAGCCCAGTGATCCACTGAGTGTTCCTGTTCATGTGTCTACACCAGTAGGCGATTCTATTGTGGTTGATCGAGTTCATCGGTCATGTATTATAGTAATTGAGGGTCTCGAGACCCGTGCTGATTTATTACTCCTAAATATGGTGGACTTTAATATTATACTAGGCATGGACTGGCTATCTCCATATCATGCTATTTTAGATTGCCATGCCAAGACTGTGACTTTAGCCCTGCCGAATTCGCCTCGTATAGAGTGGAAAGGAATTTCAAGTCATACTAGCCGTAATGTTATTTCTTATGTTAAGGCTCAGCGTATGGTTGGAAAGGGATGCTTGGCTTATTTGGCCTATGTCCGTGATTCTAGTGCTGAGGTTCCTTCTATTGACTCTGTGCCTGTGGTTCGCGAATTTCCTGAAGTATTTCCTTCAGACTTGCCAGGTATGCCGCTCGATAGGGACATTGATTTTTGCATTGATTTGGCTCCAGGCACTCAGCCCATTTCCATTCCCCCATACCGTATGGCTCCGCCAGAGTTAAAAGAATTGAAGGAACAGTTGCAGGATTTACTTGAAAAGGGTTTCATTAGACCCAGTGTTTCGCCGTGGGGTGCACTTGTATTATTTGTAAAGAAGAAAGATGGTTCGATGAGAATATGCATTGACTATCGACAGTTAAACAAGGTGACTATCAAAAATAAATATCCACTTCCGCGAATTGATGATTTATTTGACCAGCTTCAGGGTGCCAAGGTATTTTCAAAGATAGATTTGAGATCTGGCTATGATCAGCTGAAGATTAGGGCATCTGATGTCCCTAAGACAGCGTTCCGCACTCGGTATGGACATTATGAATTTTCTGGTCATGTCTTTTGGGTTGACAAATGCTCCAGCAGCTTTTTTGGAATTAATGAATCGGGTGTTCTGGCCTTATTTAGACTTGTTTGTAATAGTCTTCATTGATGACATATTAATATATTCCGGCAGTCAGGAGGAGCATGCGCAACATCTCAGAGTGGCCTTACAGACTCTGAGAGATAGCCGGCTATATGCAAAATTTTCAAAGTGTGAATTTTGGCTAAGTTCAGTTGCATTCCTGGGTCATATTGTGACGGCAGCAGGTATTCAGGTTGATCCGAAGAAAATTGAGGCAGTCAAGAGCTGGCCTAGACCGACATCAGCCACGGATATTCGGAGTTTCTTGGGGTTAGCGGGTTATTATCGCCGATTCGTAGAAGGATTTTCGTCTATTGCAACCCCACTGACCAGATTGACCCAGAAGGGTGTTCAATTTGAATGGTCCGATGAATGTGAGGCGAGCTTTCAAAAGCTCGAGACAACCTTGACCACAGCACCGGTATTGGTTTTACCCACAGGTACGGGACCTTATACTGTTTATTGTGATGCTTCCCGTATTGGGCTTGGTGCGGTGTTAATGCAGGATGGCAAGGTTATTGCCTATGCTTCGAGGCAGTTGAAGATTCATGAGAAGAACTATCCAGTGCATGATCTAGAATTGGCGGCGATTATTCACGCATTGAAGATCCGGAGGCATTATTTGTATGGTGTAGCATGTGAAGTATACACCGATCATAAGAGTCTTCAGTATTTGTTTAAGCAGAAAGAGTTGAATATGAGGCAGAGAAGGTGGCTAGAGTTGCTAAAAGACTATGATGTTACAATTTTATATCACCCAGGTAAGGCCAATGTGGTGGCCGATGCATTGAGTAGAAAGTCTGCCAGCATGGGTAGTCTTGCATATATTCCGGTCAGTCAGAGACCATTAGCTATAGATGTCCAGGCCTTAGCTAACCGGTTCGTGAGATTAGACATTTCTGAGCCTAGCAGGGTGTTAGCCTGCACGGTCGCTCGTTCTTCTTTATTAGAGCGTATCCGTGAGAGGCAATTTGATGATCCTCATTTGCGTGAGTTGAGAGATACAGTACAGCGGGGAGGTGCCATACAGGTAAATCTAGATGATGATGGGGTATTGAAATTGCGGGGTCGAGTTTGTGTGCCCAATGTCGAAGGGATTCGAGAGTTAATCTTAGCGGAGGCCCACAGTTCGCGGTATTCTATTCACCCAGGCACCGCGAAGATGTACCAGGACTTACGGCAGCACTATTGGTGGCGCAGAATGAAGAAAGATATCGTTGCGTATGTCGCTCGGTGTCTAAATTGTCGGCAGGTGAAATATGAGCACCAGAGACCTGGTGGTGTATTCCAGAGGATTGAAATTCCCGAGTGGAAATAGGAGCGGATCACTATGGATTTCGTTACTGGACTTCCTTTGACTCGGAGGAAATTTGATGCTATTTGGGTCATTGTTGATAGGCTGACCAAGTCAGCACACTTTATTCCAATATCTGTCTCCTACTCGTCGGAGAGGTTAGCGGAGGTTTACATTAGGGAGATTGTTCGTCTCCGTGGAGTGCCAGTATCTATTATCTCTGATCGGGGTACGCAGTTTACCTCGCGGTTCTGGAGAGCGGTCCAGCAGGAGTTAGGCACCCAGGTTCAGTTGAGTACAGCATTTCATCCTCAGACGGATGGCCGGTCCGAGAGGACTATTCAGATTCTAGAGGACATGCTTCGAGCCTGTGTCATTGATTTCGAATGTTAGTGGGACCAGTTTCTGCCATTAGCAAAGTTCGCCTACAATAATAGCTACCAGTCCAGCATCCAGATGGCCCTGTATGAGGCGTTGTATGGTAGGCGATGTCGATCTCCAGTCGGATGGTTTGAGCCGGGGAAGGCTCGGTTGTTGGGTACAGACTTAGTTCCGGAGGCCTTGGATAAGGTCAAAATTATCCAGGAGAGATTGCGTGCCACTCAGTCCAGAGAGAAGACTTATGCGGATCGTAAGGTTCGAGATGTAGATTTCATGGTTGGTGAACGAGTATTGCTCCGAGTGTCGCCTATGAAGGGCGTGATGAGGTTCGGGAAGAAGGGCAAGCTCGGCCCTAGGTATATTGGTCCATTTGAGATTCTAGACAGAGTGGGAGGGGTGGCTTACAGATTAGCTTTGCCGCCTAGCTTATGAGCCGTGCATCCAATTTTCCATGTATCTATGCTTCGGAGATACCACGGCGATCCTACTCATGTGTTAGACTCCAGCACTGTCCAATTGGACAATGATTTATCCTACGAGGAGGAGCCGGTGGCCATTCTAGACCGGCGGGTTCGACGATTGAGGTCGAAGAGTTATCCTTCTGTGCATGTTCAGTGGAGAGGTCAGCCTCCTGAGGCGTCGACCTGGGAGTCCGAGTCTGATATGCGGAGCCGCTACCCACATTTGTTTCCCGACTCAGGTACTTCTTTCTTTTGTCCGTTCGAGGACGAACGGTTGTTTTAGAGGTGGAGATTGTGACGACCCAAAGGGTCATCACTTGTTTTATTAATCATTTCGAGCTTTTGAGGTCTTGAAAACCTCATTTATAGTTGCCTCAATTTGCGTGCACAGTCCGGACACAAAGCTGGAAATTTTTATGTTGAAATATGTGAAAAAGTTGAAGAATTTTGATATTAATATTGATATGGTTGACTTTGATCAACATTTTTGGTAAACGGACCCGGATCCGTGATTTGACGGTCTCAGAAAATCCGTAGAAAAATATGGAACTTGGGCGTATGCCCGGAATTGAAATCCGAGGTCTAGAACCCCGGTAAAAGAATTTTTATGTTAAATTGTTTTCTGAAAATGTTTAAGGAAAATGAAACTGAATTTTAATTAAAAAGTACTGGTATCGGGCTCGTATTTTGGTTCCGATGCCCGGTACAGGTCATATATGTTGGTTAAGCGCTTCCTGTAAAGTTTGGTTGAAAATGGACGTCGTTTGACGTGTTTCGGCCTTAAATTGGATATTTTGGAAATTTTGAAATTTGAAAGAATTCTTGAGTTTTAAGGCTCAATTCATTGATTTTGATGTTATTTCGGCGATTTGATCGCTCGAGCAAGTTCGTATGATGTTATTGAGTTAGTGTACATATTTGGTTTGGAGCCTCGAGGGCTCGGGTGAGTTTCGGATAGGCATCGGGGTGGTTTTAGACTTGGAAAAACTGCAGAAAATCTGCAGCAGACATTCCTTCTTCGCGTTCGCGTCCACCTGGTCGCGTTCGCGAAGGGTTCTCTTTTCCCTTCTACGCGTTCGCGTCCTTAGGATCGCATTCGCGTACAACAACATGACCCCAGCCTTTTTCCTCTACGCGTTCGCGTGTAGGCTCCTGCGTTCGCGGAGCCTGGCCTGCCTCTTCTACGCGTTCGCGTACGGCACCACGCGTTCGCGTAGGCCAAATTGCAATCCCCAGATTTTCTTCTACGCGTTCGCGACTGTGTCCACACGAACGCGATGCCCATTTCTGTCCGACCCTTCGCGAACGCGACACAGTGCACGCGAACGCGAAGGGTAAATTTCCGCCCAGTGAATTAATACCCAAAACAGAACACTTACGGGATTTTATCCCATTTTCACAAAATCCTTTCTTCTCCACGGCTCTTAGGCGATCTTTGAGGCATTTCTTCATCAAAGTTCATTGGGTAAGTATTGTTTAACTCGTCTTCTTCATTTTTCATCAACATCAATCAAATTCTTAGGCTTAATCATGTGTAAATTGGTTGAAAAATTTGAGAAATGGGTATAGTTAGGGCTTTCAAAGAATTTACGATGTAGACCTCGTTTTGGAGTCGAACTTAAGAACAAATTGTATATTTGAACTCATGGAAGATTGGGTGAACTTATTTTGGTTCGAAACATGAGTTTCGATTATGTGGGCCCGGGGTCGATTTTTACTATTCCGGGCAGAATGTTGTAAAAACCATATTTAGCAATATGAACTAGTTTGTTAAGTAGAATTGATGATATTAAATCAATTGTGTATAGATACGATTGGATTGGAGTCAAATTCAAAAGGAAAAGGCATTGCTACGGATTGAATCGTTCGTAAACTTTCGAGGTAAGTGTTTGTTCTATCCTAGCTCGAAGGAATAGGAATTTAGTTATGAATAAATTGTTGATTAAGAGTTATTGGTGTTATACGGTAATGGAGATAAATTGTTGAAATTATTATCAATTATTGGTTTAAAAACCGGTAATTATAAATATTGTTGATGCAAAGATTATTGGCTAAATGCCGGTAATATATATATTTATGAATTGGGATCGTGTGGCGCGCCGACCACTTATATATATATATTTATGGATTGGGATCGTGTGGCGCGCCGACCACTTATATAATAAGAAATGGGATCGTGTGGCACGCCGACCACAAAATGATTTAAATCTTGGCATTGGCCATAGTTGCGGGTAGCCTATTGATATAGTTGGGAGCGGGTGGTACGCCTACCACAAGATGTAGTTATTGTGATAGTTGGGAGCGGGTGGTACGCCTACCACGAGATATGAAATGAGAAAGGAATTGAGACATGAAAGTAAGATTTATTATGTTGATTATATTATTCCGGATATCACGAGTTATTGACTATTATTTCAGAGCAAAGTCTTTCCTTACCCATGTTTGGGACATGACATATATATATATATATATATATATATATATATATATTGTAATCCACCCTTTATTTTTTCATTTCTATTTGGAACCAATTTGGTTGCAATAACTTTAGTCCAACACAAATACAAGTTAGCTTCAAATTGTCAAGCCTTGTCCCCTAGTTGAATCACTAGTCGCATGTCATTGTTTAAGGTTATCAATGCTACCAAGACTACGAGGTAGCCTTGCAGGCGTCCGCAGGACCCGTTGTCTCTTCTATCTATGCTTTTCATTATGTTATCTCATGTAATCGAGATAGACAACTTGTATTTTCTTTCAGATAATTATGTGTATTATTCTTAGAAGTTCGTGAGTATTGTGACACCAGTCTTGGGTAGTGTATCATGTTTGGGTTTTCTTTATCATACTTGACTAAGTCTTCCGCTAATTTTGATTATTCCGCTGTAATTTATATGTTTTTAATAATAAGTCTTAATAAGAATTTGTTAATTAATGGAGGTGTAATTAGTATTTGGCTTGCCTAGCTTCCATTTAGTAGGCGCCATCATGACCCCCGATGGTGGGAAATCCGGGTCGTGACATGATATTGTTAGATTTAATTCGAATTTTAATTGATTATTAAGTTTAGTTGATTAAATTTGTTTCATTATTTTTGCTTAAGTATAAATTCAGATTTTTAATTACAGAATTGAGATAGTTTGTTTGATATGTTAAGTTTAATTTAATTTAAGTTTAAGTGATTTGAAGTTACTTGTTTATTATTGTTGATAAATCTGAAAATTTTGTGTTATTTAAAAAAAATGTGTTGTTCTTGGTTGTTCATCACGTTGTTAGGATTGTTGTTAAAGTTGTTTAAGAATTGGTTAAATTTGCTATATTTTGGTTGTTTGATTTATGTGAATTGGTTATAGATGAAGGGTTAAAATAGTAAATTTTAATAATATTTGGGGTATTCTATTCACTAAATTATAGTTAATTATTTGAATTAAAGTTATTTTGTCCATTAGCTATTTGATTATTGTTAAAATATTAGTTAAATGAGTGTGGAAGACAAAACATTTTATAGTGGTAGCTAAAGTAATAATAAAATAGTATAGTGGAGAATAATTCTTTCTTTAATAAAAGAGTGTGGAACAAAGTGTGGTGGTGTTAAAAGAATTAATTAAATATACATAATCATGCTTTGAAATAATTAAAATAAAAATATTGGGAAATAAAACATAAGGTAGTGGAATTAAAAGTTAGATTAAAATAAAATGAAAGTGAAAGTCTTACTTTTAGTTTTTAATTAATAGTGTTTTTTTTTTTTAATTAAAAAAAAGGTTTAGGTCTTGCTTATACAAGAATCAAATTTCATTTGATAGGGAGGAGAGGATAAAAAAGAGAAAAAGATCTTAGAGAGAAAATTCTTAAAAATCTTAAGAGTGTTACCGAATAGTGAAGAAAAGAAAAAAAAAACGAAAAAAAAATCTGAAATTGTTTTTTTTTTCAGTCTTTCATTTTCAAAGTCTTATTTTTTGAAGTTCAATGCTGGTTATTGATTCTGGTTGTTAAAGTTCGGAGACTGGTATTCTTGATTGTACTGTTGTTGCTGTGTTGTTGCTGTGTTGACCATCCTTTATCCTTCTTTGTTTCCAATATCAGGTACATAACCGGTTATGTTTAAATTAAAAGATGAATATATGTGAAGGATGAAAATTTTTGAAGTTTTAAATAGTTTCTATTTCTATCTTCTTTTACAGATTATGTTTAAATAAATTCCTTATAAGTATTCTGTAAGTTTTGCTATAACTTTAAATAATTAAGTCTTGTTGTGGTATTTATAATTCACTTAAAAGTGGTTACTAAATAGTATAATTATAAATGTGTTTATTAATGTTCAAACTGTTTAGTAGTTAAAAGGAAGAATGAATAACTTTTTTATTACTAATCGAATTAATTAGAGCTTCTTTAATAATTTTTAATAAGCTAATTTGTTAATATGTAGTTAAATTCAATAAAAATGTGAATTTTAAGTATTTTGCGTAAATTAGGCATTTAGGTACGATTTGAGTTTAAAATAATACGAGAAGTGTAAAGGATTAAGGTGTGATTACAGTTTTAAAAATAGTTTGTGAATAGTTAATATCAATATTTTAAGTTCAAAAAAAAACATGAGTTTAAATTATTTATAAGATTTGTCTAGTTTGTACATATATTAGTTGTTGGTTTTGCACTTTTGTTTTCAGTTTTAATTTAAGTAATGTCTATTTAAAAAAAAATATTTGTCCAAATGTAGCAAATAATATATTTTTCTTTAAGTATGTAATCAATTAGGATTTTTGTTGTTTCAAAAGAAAAAAAAAGGAAATTTAAATAAAAATTACAATTGATTTGTGATTTCTGTTTTTTATAAACTTAGTTTTAAATAATTGGGAATAAATGATTTTATTATCATGCAAGCTTTAATGTTGTTATAGTTTTGATAATTTTGAATAAATGATTTTATTGGTTTGTTTTTTTTTATATTACCATTCAAGCTTTAATATTGTTTTAGTTAGTTTCTTTTATTAAGTTAAGAAATTTAGTATTTATAAAATAATAATAATAATAATAATAAAATAATAATAAAAAAAATAATTCCAAAAAAAAATATTTTTTTTTAAACATAGATTAAATTCCGTTTCATTAAGTTTTTGTCATAAATTAGATAAGTATTGCATTTTTAATTTCTAAATTAATTATAAATTTTCTTTATTTATAAAAACTAAAAAATAAGAAATGTAGTCATTTTAGGATTATTTTTTGTTAATAAATGAGACGAGCCTCGCCAAATAAATCGCACAATCTGTGGGGCCGTCACAAGTGTATAAATTAAAAATACTTAGAAATTCGGGATTGGCCGTTTAGCAAATTTCACGGCCTTCCCAAAAGATATATTACGCTAGTTGCTTTAGGCACATTTTTTTAATAATCTTACCTTCCTATTACGGGTGTGCATTTCATGCAACCCAAATCCAAATTCAAAAATGTCACGACCCGGATTTCCCACCATCGGGAGTCATGATGGCGCCTACTAGTGGAAGCTAGGCAAGCCAAATCTTACTTACATTTACATTAGTCACAACTTTCCTTTTTAAAACTTTAAATAAAATCATGGAATTATCGCGGAATAATTAAACTTAGTGGAAGACTTAGTCAATTTTATCAAATATGATACAGAAAACCCAAACATGATACACTACCCAAGACTGGTGTCACAATACTCACGAACTTCTAAGAATAATACACACAATTGTTTGAAAGAAATATAAGCTGTTTATCTCGAATACATGAGATAACAGAATGAAATACATAGATAGAAGAGACAACGGGTCCTGCGGACACCTGCAAGGCTACCTCGTAGTCTCAGTAGTCGGAATATACACAATCGTGCTACTGCCGCTGCTGCTGTCCGTAACCTGTATCTGCGCAAAAGAGCGCAGAGTATAGTATCAACACAACCGACCCCATGTGCTGGTAAGTGCCTGGCCTATCCCGGCGAAGTAGTGACGAGACTAAGGCCAGTCACCCACATAAACCTGTACAGTTGAAATATATATATACATATACAATAGTAGAAAACATTATCGAACATTTATAAGGAAAGACTCTGCTCTTGAAATAACAGTCAACAACTCATAATATTCAGAGTAATCTAGTCAACAGAATAAATCTTACTTTCATGTCTCAATTCATTTTTCATTTCATATCTTCTGGTAGGCGTACCGCCCGCTCCCAAATATATCAATAGACTTTTCATATCTTGTGGTAGACGTACCACCCGCTCCCAAATATATCAATAAATTATACCTTGTGGTAGGCGTACCACCCGCTCCCAAATATATCAATAGACTTTTCATATATTGTGGTAGGCGTACCACCCGCTCCCAAATATATCAATAAATTATACCTTGTGGTAGGCGTACCACCCACTCCCAAATATATCAATAGGCTACCGGCAACTATGGCCAATGCCAAGATTTAAATCACTTTGTGGTCGGCGTGCCACACGATCCCATTTCTTATCATATAAGTGGTCGGCGCGCCACACGATCCCAATTCATAAATATAATAATCTCTGCATCAACAATATTTATAATTACCGGTTTTGAACCAATAATTGATAATAATTCAACTATTTATCTCTGTTACTGGTGTGACTCCAATAACTCTTAATCAACAAATTATACACAACTAAATTCCTATTCCTTCAAGCTAGGATAGAACAAACACTTACCTCGAAAGTTTACGAACAATTCAATCCGTAGCAATGCCTTTTCCTATCGAATTTGGCTCCAATCCAATCGTATCTATACACAATTGATTTAATATCATCCATTCTACTTAACAAACTAGTTCATATAGCTAAATATGATTTTTACAACATTCTGCCCGGAATAGTAAAAATCGACCCCGGGCCCACATAATCGAAACTCAAGTTTCGAACCAAAATAAGTTCACCCAATCATTCACGAGTTCAAATATACAATTTGTTCTTAAGTTCGACCCCAATTCGAGGTCTAGATCGCAAATTCTTTGAAAACCCTTATTAAACTCATTTCTCAACTTTTCTACCCATTTACACATATTTAGGCTTAGGAATTCAAATAATATTGATGAAAAATGAAGAAAAAGAGTTAAAATCACTTACCCAAGAAGTTTGATGAAGAATCGCTCAAAAATCGCCCAAGGAGCTGTGGAGAAGAAAGTTGAACAGAAATGGGATTTTTATCCCGTTTCTGTTCTGTTTTAGGATTAAATTCACTGGGCAACGATTTTGTTCTACGTGATCGCGTGAATAGGGTCGCGATCGCGAAAGGCAAATGTTCAACACTACGCGATCGCGTGGTCAGTGCTGCGATCGCGTAGAAGAATTTCACTGGGGTGGCTTGTTTGTACTACGCGATCGCGTGAACAGGGTCACGATCGCGTTGAAGGAGAACAGAAAGCTACGCGATCGCGTGCAGACGGCTGCGATCGCGTTGAAGAAGAACAGGAAGCTACGCGATCGCGTACAGACTGCTGCGATCGCGTTGAGTAATTTGACAAGGCAGTGCGATCGCATGCACAAGGCCGCGATCGCGTAGAGTAAAGTCTCTGTGTAAAAATTGCAGAAAATCTGCCAATTTCCTAAGTATAAAAACACCCTGAACCACCTCCGAAACACTCCCGAACCCTCGGGGCTCCAAACCAAATATGCACACTAACTCAAAAACATCATACGAACTTGCTCGCGCGATCAAATCGCTAAAATAACATCAAAATCAATGAATTGAGCCTTAAAACTCAAGAATTCTTTCAAATTTCATAATTTCCAAAATTTCCAATTTAAGGCCGAAACACGTCAAACGACGTCCGTTTTCAACCAAACTTTACAGGAAGCGCTTAACCAATATATATGACTTGTACCGGTCATCGGAATCAAAATACGAGCCCGATACCAGTACTTTTTAATCAAAATTCAGTTTTATTTTCCTCAAACATTTTCAGAAAATAATTTAACAGAAAAAATTCTTTTACTGGGGTTTTATACCTCGGATTTCAATTCCGGGCATACGCCCAAGTTCTATATTTTCTAAGAATTTTCTGAGACCGTCAAATGTTGACCAAAGTCAACCATATCAATATTAATATCAAAATTCTTCAAATATTTCACATATTTCACATATTTCAATATAAAAAGTTTCCAGCTTCGCGCCCGAACTGTGCACGCAAATCGAGGCAACTATAAATGAGGTTTTCAAGACCTCAGAAGCTCAAAATGATTAATAAAATAAGTGATGACCCTTTGGGTCGTCACATTCTCCACCTCTAAAACAATCGTTCGTCCTCGAACGGACAAAAGAAAGAAGTACCCGAGTCATGGAATAGATGAGGATATCGGCTCCGCATGTTAGACTCGGACTCCCAGGTCGATGCCTCAGGAGGCTGACCCCTCCACTGAACTCGCACAGAAGGAATACTCTTCGATCTCAACTGTCGAACCTGCTGATCTAGAATAGCTACCGGCTCCTCCTCATATGACAGATCTTTGTCCAATTGGACAGTGCTGAAATCGAACACGTGCGATGGATCGCCGTGATATTTTCGAAGCATGGATACATGAAACACTGGATGTACAGCTAATAAGCTAGGTGGAAAAGCAAGTTTATATGCCACCTCTCCCACACGATAAGGAATCTCGAATGGGCCAATAAACCTAGGGCTAAGTTTGCCCTTCTTTCCAAATCTCATCACGCCCCTCATAGGCGACACTCGGAGCAATACTCGCTCCCCAATCATGAAAGCTATATCTCGAACCTTGCGATCTGCATAGCTCTTTTGCCTGGATTGAGCCGTGCGAAGCCTATCTTGAATAATCTTGACCTTATCTAAGGACTCCTGAACTAAATCCGTGCCCAATAACCGAGCTTCTCCCGGTTCAAACCATCCAATCGGAGAATGACACCGCCTACCATACAATGCTTCATAAGGAGCCATCTGGATGCTCGATTGATAACTATTATTATAAGCAAACTCTGCCAAAGGCAAGAATTGATCCCACGAACCTCCAAAATCAATAACACACGCCCGAAGCATATCTTCTAGTATCTGAATAGTCCTCTCGGACTGACCATCCGTCTGGGGATGAAAGGCTGTACTTAGCCGAACTTGCGTGCCCAACTCTCATTGAACCGCCTTCCAAAAACGTGAGGTAAACTGTGCACCTCGATCTGAAATAATAGAGATTGGCACGCCATGAAGGCGAACGATCTCCCTGATATAAATCTCAGCTAACCTCTCGGATGAATAGGTAGTGGCAATAGGAACAAAATGAGCCGACTTGGTCAACCTATCAACAATCACCCAAACAACATCAAACTTCTTCCGAGTCTTCGGAAGTCTAGAAACGAAATCCATTGTGATTCGCTCTCACTTCCATTCAGGAAGTTCAATTCTCTGAAATAAACCGCCAGGTCTCCGATGTTCATACTTAACCTGCTGACAATTAAGGCACCGTGCCACATATGCCACAATATCCTTTTTCATTCTGCGCCACCAATAATGTTGACGCAAATCTTGATACATTTTCGTGGCGCCTGGATGAATAGAATACCGCGAACTGTGAGCTTCTTCTAGAATCAATTCTCTAAGCCCATCAACATTTGGCACACAAATGCTCCCTTGCATCCTTAGGATCCCATCAGCATCTAAGCTGACCTGTTTAGCACCCCCTCGATGAACCGTATCTCTAAGGTCACATAAATAAGAATCATTATATTGTTGATCGCGGATATGTTCCAATAATGAAGAGCGAGCGATCGTGCAAGCTAGTACTCGACTAGGCTCAGAAATATCCAACCTCACAAATCGAGTGGCCAAGGACTGAACATCCAAAGCAAGTGGTCTCTGATTGACTAGAATATAAGCAAGACTGCCCATACTAGCTGACTTCCTACTCAAAGCGTCGGCCACCACGTTTGTTTTTCCCGGATGATATAAAATGGTGACATCATAATCTTTTAGCAATTCTAGCCACCTTTTCTCCCTTAAATTCAACTCTTTCTGCTTAAACAAATACTGAAGACTCTTATGATCGGTGTATACTTCACATGCTACACCATACAAATAATGCCTCCGGATCTTCAATGCGTGAATAATCGCCGCCAATTCTAGATCATGCACTGGATAGTTCTTCTCATGAATCTTCAACTGCCTCGAAGCATAGGCAATAACCTTGCCATCCTACATTAACACTGCACCAAGCCCAATACGGGAAGCATCACAATAAATAGTATAAAGTCCCGTACCTATGGGTAAAACCAATGCCGGTGTTGTGGTCAAGGCTGTCTTGAGCTTTTGAAAGTTTTCCTCACATTCATCGGACCATTCAAATTGAACACCTTTCTGTGTCAATCTGGTCAGTGGGGTTGCAATAGATGAAAACCCCTCTATGAATCGGCGATAATAACCCGCTAATCCCAAGAAACTCCGAATCTCTGTGGCTGATGTCGGTCTAGGCCAGTTCTTGACTGCCTCAATCTTCTTTGGATCAACCTGAATACCTGCTGCCGTCACAATATGACCCAGGAATACAACTGAACTTAGCCAAAATTCACACTTCAAAAATTATGCATATAGTTGCCTATTTTTCAGATTTTTGCAAAGCCACTCTAAGATGTTGCGCATGCTCCTTCTGACTGCGGGAGTATGTCAATATGGAAACAATGAAGACTACAATGATAAGTCTATATAAGGCACGAACACCTCATACGTATGCACATATTCATGACTCTGGCCATAAGAGTTGTTCCTAAATTACAACATTGTCAATTAACCTTGTTATCAAATATCTTATTCCAAAGCTCCCACTTTACTCACAATGAGGTATGAAAACCTCATGATTACTTTCTCGAATTAATGAGTCATATTTATTCTTAGCTGGTGCTCCTCTCAAAGTCTATAACTCCATGGTTACAAAATAGAAATGGTTAGATATGAATAGAAACTATGCAAGGATTGTCAAATAATCCTAACATGCATGGCTCAAATTTAGGATATTGTGCTAGATTTTTATTTCCAGAAAGGGAAAACTTTAAAAACAAACTTCTCACCACCAGGACCTTGTCCTCATATAATATTCACCGCAGCTTGCAGCTCGGTTTTTAAAACAAATATTTTCACATTATACAAAATTTTTTGAGGATCTCATCCTCCACTCTAAATCACAGGTATTTGCACATTGTGCCACTGATGTTTTTCATTTCCTTTCTTTCTTCTTTTCAACTATTGTCCGTCAAAGAGTATCGCGGCATAAAAGAACCCTCATACCGACAGGGTATACAATTTAACCATTGAAAATAATTATTTCAGGAATTACATCAATTCCCACTTTAGTAAATAATATAAAGTCACTTTCGACCTCATCAATATTCCTAGTGACCAACACATAATAATAGGGATAATTATCCCCATTTAATAGCAGAGCGTGAGTATTCACATAAGTAGATTTGATGATTTCGAAGCTCACTCATGAGCGGAGCATATTAAGAGGACTTGCCTCAATTCTTCAAAGATCAAATCAAATTGAGGAAAAATATTCCTTTTATAACACTCAGAATTGTACATGTGATAACATCATCTGGTGTAGTGACCTCAGTCACACTATAAAAATTATGTCAACAACTAGATCTCCACCTCTGGGAGTCTCACCTCCGCCTCAAACATCTGGACCTCTAACCCTGGCTGGTCATGTGAGTTAAGTATTGACTGCAACGGGCACATAGCTTGAGTGCCTTCGTAAATTATATTTCTCCAATCTGCCATATTCACAACAATTCCTTTGAGGCTCAGATAACTTATTGGACATGACGACATATTCGGACACTGTCATAATAACCTAGCATGATCGTTCAGATCATACATACAACACCTTTCAAAGAGTCAGGGAGGTAACTCCACCAAACATTTCTACAAATAGGATTGAGTAGGTAATGTCGCATAGCCGGTCTGCCCTCTTCATAGGCTTGTCACAAACATTGACGACCAATTACCTCTTTTGCTATGCTAGCTTGACATTGTTGAACTACCTCATTTGCTCATATACTCTTTATTACTCTTTGGGCCGATTCTTACCCCCTGCAGAGTACAAAGCCTCAAACATGCATAATTTATTTGGGGGACCTTTCCATACCATATGTATACATTCCAAGCCAAAACTGACATAACACATGGCCATTCGGTCCATTCACTAATAGTGGATTTCCCCCTTTTGGCTATAAGTCAAAGTCACAACATCTGATAGTCCACAATAATTATCCTTCACAACTTCAAATAAATCAACCAGACGTCAAGGTCCATTAAAATCACAGCCGGTTAGTAAATACATTATGTTTCCACTACTTCACTCGCTACCCGAAACACAGTAAAATCAACCCTCTTGCTTTCAACTATTCCCTCGTTCCGCAATATCTCATAGCAACGGCCAATAAATTACCTTGGGTTCTCAAAAGATGCACCACTGAAGGAGATAGCGAAGAGTTTGGTGAAACTTATCCGAAACTCCGTAAAGCTTCTGAAGGCATCGTTGATCTATCACCAACCTGTGCCATTGTCGGCTGAAGAGGCGGTACATGCCTTTGCCATTCCTGGGAAGACAAGGGTAGAAATTCAACTTAACATTTGAAGAACAAACTCGCACGATAGGAAAGAATGAAGGTGAAAATTTCCTAACTCCGTAGCTTCTATGGGATAAATACAGACGTCTCCGCACCGATCCCTCAAACTCTACTAAGGTTGTTCGTGAGTTGTGAGACCTATGCAACCTAGTGCTCTGATACCAACTTGTCACGACCCGGATTTCCCACCATCGGGAGTCATGATGGCGCCTACTAGTGGAAGCTAGGCAAGACAAATCTTACTTACATTTACATTAGTCACAGCTTTCCTTTTAAAAACTTTAAGTAAAATCATGGAATTATCGCGGAATAATTAAACTTAGCGGAAGACTTAGTCAATTTTATCAAATATGATACAGAAAACCCAAACATGATACACTACCCAAGACTGGTGTCACAATACTCATGAACTTCTAAGAATAATACACACAATTGTTTGAAAGAAATATAAGTTGTTTATCTCGAATACATGAGATAACAGAATGAAATACATAGATAGAAGAGACAACGGGTCCTGCGGACGCTTGCAAGGCTACCTCGTAGTCTCAGTAGACGGAATATCCACAATCATGCTACTGCCGATGCTGCTGTCCGTAACTTGTATCTGCGCAAAAAGAGCGCAGAGTGTAGTATCAGCACAACCGACCCCATGTGCTGGTAAGTGCCTGGCCTATTCCAGCGAAATAGTGACGAGACTAAGGCCAGTCACCCACATAAACCTGTACCGTTGCAATATATATATATATGTGCAACACATTTATAAGAAAATACTCTGCTCTGAAAATAACAGTCAATAACTCATGATATCCGGAGTAATCTAGTCAACAGAATAAATCTTACTTTCATGTCTCAATTCATTTTTCATTTCATATCTTGTGGTAGGCGTACCACCCGCTCCCAAATATATCAATAAATTATACCTTGTGGTAGGCGAACCACCCGCTCCCAAATATATCAATAGACTTTTCATATCTTGTGGTAGGCGTACCACCCGCTCCCAAATATATCAATAAATTATACCTTGTGGTAGACGTACCACCCGCTCCCAAATATATCAATAGGCTATCGGCAACTATGGCCAATGCCAAGATTTAAATCACTTTGTGGTCGGCGTGCCCCACGATCCCATTTCTTATCATATAAGTGGTCGGCGCGCCACACGATCCCAATTCATAAATATATATATTACCGGCATTTAACCAATAATCTCTGCATCAACAATATTTATAATTACCGGTTTTGAGCCAATAATTGATAATAATTCAACAATTTATCTCTGTTACCGGTGTTACTCCAATAACTCTTAATCAACAAATCATACATAACTAAATTCCTATTCCTTCAAGCTAGGATAGAACAAACACTTAACTCGAAAGTTTACGAACAATTCAATCCGTAGCAATGACTTTTCCTTTCGAATTTGGCTCCAATCCAATTGTATCTATACACAATTGATTTAATATCATCAATTCTACTTAACAAACTAGTTCATATAGCTAAATATGATTTTTACAACATTCTGCCCGGAATAGTAAAAATCGACCCCGGGCCCACATAATCGAAACTCAAGTTTCGAACCAAAATAAGTTCAACCAATCATTCACGAGTTCAAATATACAATTTGTTCTTAAGTTCGACCCCAATTCGAAGTCAAGATCGCAAATTCTTTGAAAACCCTTATTAAACTCATTTCTCAATTTTCTACCCATTTACACATATTTAGGCTGAGGAATTCAAATAATATTGATGGAAAATGAAGAAAAAGAGTTAAGAATCACTTACCCAAGAAGTTTGATGAAAAATCACTCAAAAATCGCCCAAGGAGCTGTGGAGAAGAGAGTTGAACAGAAATGGGATTTTTATCCCGTTTCTGTTCTGTTTTGGGATTAAATTCACTGGGCAACGATTTTGTTCTACGCAATCGCGTGAACAGGGTCGCGATCGCGGAAGGCAAATGTTCAACACTACGCGATCGCGTGGTCAGTGTTGCGATCGCGTAGAAGAATTTCACTAGGGTGGCTTGTTTGTACTACGCGGTCGCGTGAACAGGGCCGCGATCGCGTTGAAGGGGAACAGAAAGCTACGCGATCGCGTGCAGACGGCTGCGATCGCGTTGAAGAAGAACAAGAAGCTACGCGATCGCGTGCAGACGGCTGCGATCGCGTTGAGTAATTTGACAAGGCAGTGCGATCGCGTGCACAAGACCGCGATCGCGTGCACAAGGCCGCGATCGCGTAGAGTAAAGTCTCTGTGTAAAAATTGCAGAAAATCTGCCAGTTTTCTAAGTCCAAAAACACCCCGAACCACCTCCGAAACACTCCCGAGCCCTCGGGGCTCCAAACCAAATATGCACACTAACTCAAAAACATCATACGAACATGCTCGCGCGATCAAATCGCTAAAATAACATCAAAATCAATGAATTGAGCCTTAAAACTCAAGAATTCTTTCAAATTTCATAATTTCCAAAATTTCCAATTTAAGGCCGAAACACGTCAAACGACGTCCGTTTTCAACCAAACTTTACAGGAAGCGCTTAACCAACATATATGACCTGTACCGGGCGTCGGAACCAAAATACGAGCCCGATACCAGTACTTTTTAATCAAAATTCAGTTTCATTTTCCTCAAACATTTTCAGAAAAAAATTTAACCGAAAAAATTCTTTTACCGGGTTCTAGACCTTGGATTTCAATTTCGGGCGTACGCCCGAGTTCTATATTTTTCTACGGATTTTCTGAGACCGTCACATGTTGACCAAAGTCAACCATATCAATATTAATATCAAAATTCTTCAAATGTTTCACATATTTTATATATTTCAACATAAAAATTTTCCAGCTTCGCGCCCGGATTGTGCACGCAAATTGAGGCAACTATAAATGAGGTTTTCAAGACCTCAGAAGCTCAAAATGATTAATAAAACAAGTGATGACCCTTTGGGTCGTCACAGGCAGGCGATATAGCAACAATCTTTGGAAAATGCTCCACAGGCACTCAATGTTCAGGTGTGCCGCATGCGGGAGTCTGGGCCCCTCCACCGGCCTAAGATGTAGCTGCAGCGAGAGGAAGCAACCCAGCCTAAGTTAGAGTAGTGTACATGCTCATAAACTGGGCTAGGGTCTCTTAGAGTGCTGGAGTCGTAGCAACTGTAGTAGGTGTACCAGGTGTCTGCGCTCGAACCTGATCCACCGGCGGTGCCTCAGCGACAGCGCGTGCGGGTGCTGTGGCTGCACCTCGACCGCGTCCTCGACCTCTAGCTCGGCCCCGGCCTCTGGCGGCGGTAGCCGGGGGCGCAGGTGCTTGATCCTCATGAGTAGCACGTGTCCTCACCATCTATGAGAGAATAGAAGACAGAAATTTAGATTTGGTGTCAAAATATCGCACGACAAGGAATTCAAAAGAAATGAAGAGTTTCCTAAGCAGTTACATAGCCCTCGTAGATAAATACAAACGTCTCTGTATCGATCAGCGAGACTCTAAATAACCGGTCTGTGTCCCGTGACTCCTATGAACCTAGAGCTCTGATACCAACTTGTCACGACCCTAGTTAACCAATCGTGACATGTCATGACGGCACCCAGTCTTCGTGACTAGGTAATCCTAACACAATGCATAATGTACAACTCTTATGAACAAAAGTTAAGATAACAGCGGAATAATAATAAGAAATGTAATAAGTGCTGCTCGGCACATACAATTTGCCAAATACCATAAGAAATACAACCACCAAGACCCGGAAACTCACGGGCAATACAAACTAAAAGAGTACAATGTGGCTCTATACATCAGGAGTGTCTACACAATGAAAATAAAGGAATGACTGACATCACTAAAAAGAGTAGAAGAAGACCCTCCAGATCTGCGTACGTAGCAGATTCATACCACGAGTCTCCTTAAAATGCTCCTAAGTCACATGTAGTGCATCTGATCAGATGCACCTGGATCTGCACAACAAAAGTGTATAGAAGAGTAGCATGAGTACACCACAACAGTACTTAGTAAGTGCCAAACCTAACCTCGATGGAGTAGTGACGAGGAAGGTCAGGGCCCTACCGAGAAATAATAAAAATAATGATAATATTATTACCGAATAGCTCGAAATAAGAATAAGTCCGAAATAACAGCAAATGAGACAAATACTACAATTGTCTACAGTTAAGCTAAACAAGAGAAATCAACACAACAAGTACAAATCAACAACCCAGGATCTCCGGGAATTGAACCCGTAGTCTGTATATCAGTATCTCAGGATATTCGAGAATTAAACTCGTAATCCATATATCAGTATCTTGGGATCTCCGGGAATTGAACCCGCAATCCGTATATCAATATCTCAGGACTCCAGGAATTGAACCCGCAGTCCGTATATCAGTATCTCAGGATCTCTGGGAATTGAACTCGCAATCCACAGAACACAAACACAGGATCTCCGGGAATTGAACCCGCAGTCCGTATATCAGTATCTCGGGATCTTCGGGAATTGAACCCGCAATCCGTATATTAGTATCTCAGGATCTCCAGGAATTGAACCCGCAATCCTTTACCTCAGTAGCATCGGATCTCCGGGAATCGAACCCGCAGTACACAGAACACAAACACAATCAATAAGTGGAAAATAGAGAGAAATATGAAGTACACGGCTACAATTAACACCAAATCCAGTCTCAACAAGTTCCAGGGAGTTCAATTAAGATAAGTAGGCACTTAGACAGATAATCCTATCTAATCATACTTCCCTGGCTATCACCAAATAAATCTTGCAGTTAAACCAATTAAATAACAAAGATCATACGGATTGAGCAGTTCAAGTAAGGTGGTTTTTAACAATCTGCGCAAGTACACGCCCGTCACTTTGCGTACAAGGCATTTAAATCAACACATATATATCCTAGGGGAGAAAATTCCCCACGCAAGGTTAGACAAGCCACTTACCTCAATCCCAGTATAAAACTGCTAAGAAATGACTCCCTTGCCACGAGTATCCGACTCCGAGTGGCCCTAATCTAGTCAAACCAATTACACGGTGAAAATAACATCGCAAGTAACTAATTACAGTGATAAAATAAAGCTACGGTGCGAAAATGGGTGAAATGATCAAAATACCCCTACAGCCATCGGCTCGGAATCGAAATAGTTTTACACTTACAGAACCCTCGTATTCTCACAAGTCTAACCATATACAATTTATCAAAACCAGACTCTGTTTGCCTATTCAAATCAATGATTTTCGACAACCCAAGATTAGAGCAAAAATCCTCCACTAACCCACCTTCAATCATCTATTTTCAGAGGTTTAATATGTGGTTTAACAGTATATTAACATAAATTTAGTCCATGAGTGATTACCTGATGATTCCCCTTGATTTCCTCCTCAAAATCGCTAAAATCCTCTCCTAGTTCAAAGCCTCCAATGTTTTTAATGTTCTAAAATTCGAACCCTCAGTGCTCATTAATCATAGGTCGATTTTCGCTTCTGCGACCCCAGGCCCGCTTCCGCGAGATCGCTTCTGCGGTTTTTCCTCTACTTGCCCAGGACCGCTTCTGCGATGACCGCTTCTACGGAAAGCTTCCAGTTGCCCAGACTCGCTTCTGCGGGCTCGCTTAAGCGATTACCTGTTCGCTTATGCGAACACAACTCCCATTACAATTTTCGCACCTGAGTACCCCCCCTCCGCTTCTGCGAACTCGCTTATGCGGTCCAAGCTTCGCAGAAGCGGAAACAACAAAAGGCAGAAGAAAACCTGCTGCAACTTCAAATTTTTCTTCCATTTCGCCTTCCGAAAATATCCCGAAGCCCCCGGGACCTCAATCAAAAATACACATCCACTTCAAATCACGATACGAACTTGTTCCAATCATAAAAACATATCATTAAACAAAAAAATCATCCAATCATGGCGGATTCAAGCCTAAGTTTCAACCAAAACTTCCGAAACCTACATGCTATCCAAATCCCGACCAAACGAAGACCGAATGACCTGAAAATTTGCGGACATACCCAAAATCACTTAGCGAAGCTACTGCAATTGTCGTAATTCCATTCCGACTCTCGGATCAAAATCTCACCTGTCGATCGGATTTCCAAAAATTCCAAACTTCGGCATTTCAAGCCTAATTGAGCTACAAACCTCCAAAATACATTCCGAACGCGCTCTTAACCCCGAAATCACCTAACGGAGCTAAGGTATCCATCGAATTTCCATTCCAAGGTCGTCTTAACACTATTCTGCATACGGGCCATTTTTCAACTATAAAGCTCTCATTTAGGGACTAGGTGTCCCAAAACACTCCAAATTCTAGAACCGAACCTCCCGGCAAACCATAATAGCATAATTAAACTTAGAAGAAACAGTTAATTGGGAATCGGGGCGTAAATTGCAAAAACGACCGGCCGGGTCGTTACAGTTTAATTTTCTGGTTGGTTAATGAATTCATCAACCTTGTTGATGGACTTCTTAAATAGAATTTCAAAATCAAAACCATAGAATAAAAAGGAGTTGAAGCAATAATTAAATTTAAAATACCCAATTAAATTATTTATTCAGAAGAACTTTTATCTCTTGCATGATCCTTGCTTTTTAACCTGGATCATTTTTTTTTTGAAGTATTCTTTTATTTTTTTTTTACTATGCCTTGTGAATAGTTTGATAATTTTGTTAAGGGTGGTGAAGTCTTAACCATTGATTGTTAATTGGTTTTTTGCGTCTATTTATCATCTCTTTTTATTTTCTTAACTTGATATTGTCTGATTCATGTGTTTTCGTCCTCCGAATTTTAGATTGCGGATTCTAGATGATAGAAGCTTTTGAAAGCTTTGAAACTAGCATAACAAAGTACATTGAGGTAAATTTTATTTTATTTTATTTTATTTTACTATGTTCATCACCATCCACCTTTGTGATTATGTGTGTAATATTTAAGAATTTAAAGTGACATAAGATTTTATTTATAATCTTTTCGTTAGATGTTATTTATATAATTTGTTTAATTATCTTAATTATATAAAATAATAATAACTCCTTAATCTAATTACTGCTTAAGAAACTAAATATTTATTTCAATATACTATTTATCAAGATATACTGATTAAATTAATATTTTTTTTGAATTAGAAAATAATTAAATAAGAATATATTAATTCTTTTAACTGGTTAAAATTCTATTTTTCCATAATACCCTGCTGAATCTTGATAAACTGGTTTAGCCGTAAACTCGAAGAAAAACTAAAAAATAAAAGAGAAAAATGGGAATAAAACTAAAGCTAGTACTAGAAGTCCAGAATAGGTAAAGAGCACTTGAGGAAGAGGTCCTTTTCATTCTTACTCCTCTTTTATCTAACATATTCTCTTTTATTTTTATTATTTCCTCCTATTTTCATGATATTTAGTGCTTTTAATTCATTATTATACAACTTACAGCATCAAATTAACAACCACTCTTACACCGAATTTTCTCATGAGTTCTATCTATTAATTATTTAGTAATTGTTTTGGTTCACCTTTGGACTATATGCAAATTGGAGAATGCAAAGCTTTGCATTAAGGCCAAATAGTTTTAAAGTACATGTTATTATGGTTTAAAATTATATGATAATTTAGTAATTTTGTTGTAGACTATAGACGTGCAATATTGACATCAAAAGCAAAGTATATAACTGATTATTTTGTTTTTAGTACAAAGCATTATGACTAAAATATGACTATGCTTTTGATTATATTGTCTTCTCATTTTCTCAACTATCATTTTTATTATATTTGCGTATAAATATGTTTATTATTTTATATCATAAAAGTTGTGATTACTTAGTTATTTATTTATTTATTTATTTATAAAAAAAAGATAAAAATATATACAACACGAAAAAATGCACGAAGCTATTAAAATGTCTCTCATTATGCGAATCTTTTTTAAAAATTTAGTTTTGATTATATATGTACAATAAACATGAGATAATGATTCAGACCAAAAAATTAAAAACTTGATCAGCTAAACATCACAAACGCAAAATAAAGATTCCATCTAAAAATTATTTTTTATTATTTTTATGAACTTTTATTTTATATTTTTAATTTTTTTTATAATCCAAGTAAATTACTATTACTTATATTATTTAAAAAAAATTATATTTATAATATAGAATACACGCGCAACGCACGTACCTTAAGACTAGTGTTATATTAAAAGCACGAATGCCCTTAGCGAAATGTCGTTCGCCTTTTTTAACCTTTAAAAAATAGAGTTCACGCTAGACAAAAGAGTAATTTAACTATTTTCCTAATACTTAGGACTTCAAAATCACTTAAATTTTTTAAATTATCTTTTTCGTTATTTAACTCTATAATATACCATATATGTAAAAGAAATACAAGCAAAGTCAAAGTAGGAAACTAGCGTGTGCTCAAAAGTTGGACTCTTTTAAGGTTTAGGAGTGTTATCATTGTTATAGCATTTTTGTCTTTGTTAATTCTTTAATTTTTTACCATTTTAGTACTAATAAAGTGAAATTAAATGATAGTGAATACGTAGGGGAAGCAAATAAAGAGCAATTTGAAAGACGTACAATAGCGAGCACAATAATATATCACCAATTAGCTAAATATTTTAGAAAAAAGTAGTCTAAATCTTTTATCCAAGTTCAGAACATGAGAAGGAAACATTCTGCCGATTAAAAATAGTCAGTCAAATATTTCTAGCTTCCTAGAGAAATAGGAACAAAGTTCAAATCAAACACAATAGAGGATGGGGGAGACATGCAAACACTTCCAATTGATTGCCAACTAATCATTTATGATCAACAAAATTATCAGCTACCAATTTTATAACTTTTGACAGGAAGCTACTTCAATCTCTAGCTAGTCTTTAAATCACTTTTATCCAAGTAAACTTATCTTAGTGTAGATTTTTTAATCTTTCCAACCATGAATATGACCCACAAGCTGAAGTTGGTGACATATTGCACGCTAATGTACAAGAACAATAAATCCATTTTGCTAGTGCACTTTTGACAGCAAGAGAAGACCCTGAGTCGATCAAGGGCATTTCACTCCTAGCCCAGAAGGGAAGGGCTTGTTTGCGCTTTAACTGAACAAATATAGATATAATCTTTTAGCATATAATGTGAAGTAGTTAAGATTTCTTAAAACAACATATTAAAAAGAAGTTTAGGTCAATCGTAGTTTCTTTCAGGCAATTTCACAAACACTTCTAATGCAAACGCAAAGGCAGTTTTTATGATAACAGACTCAAATCTGTTTTTACTGCACTTTCACGTAGATCGAACATATGAAAATTAAGAGCAAGTACAGAACAGTGAGCGCAACAACAAATACCAAATAGCTTAAAATTTGACATAGAAGTAGTCTAAATCTTCTATCCAAGTTCAATTCAAAACATGAGAAACAGAACTCCTTATACTTATACTATTTTAGTGTAAATATTCCAATGGTTATTCACTATCCACGATTTTACAACAAATAACTTAAAATAATTAAAGGGCACATGTGCATTAAAATTTACCAATAAAAGAATAGATTTAAATCTAACTCAAAAACTATTGAAATTTTTCGATACATTATAAATCAAACCTACAGACATAACATAACGAGCAAAAAGAATATCTATAAATAAGTTTACAAAAGACAGGAGTACAATTTTGAAATTATTCATACTTATATTATAGTAATAATAAACTATAATGTATTTTAAAATTTGTGTTAAACGTATACATGTCAAAGTACAAACCCAATGGATAATTGAATCATAATAAGATATGAGATTTGTATATCTAAATTAATAGTAATAAATTGTAAGTATTTCTTTATAAGAAATTTAAGGATAAAATAGAGGAAAATAAAGTATATTATAAAAAAGTCATCATTTTTAATGTTATCCTTTTCTAGCATTCAGTCTAATGAATGATAGCCTCACTATATGTGTTTACTAACTATTTATCGTAGATACTAACCCAGTCGTAATTATTTGTTAGACTTTGTAATTTCAAGTTCACAACTATTGTAGTCTCTTAATACATCATAAATCAAACCTTTAAACATATTAGGGCAAATAAAAATATTATCTATAAATAAGTTTACTACATTTGAAAATAATATAATTATAGTAATAATGACTATAATGTACTTTAATTTTTTGCCGAATTTTTACATGTCAAGCACAAACCCAATCAGATAAATTGATCATAAATAATGTATTGAAATTTATATACCAAAATTATGTAGGATATTTTGTTATTTCACATGTTGGAAAGTGGGTAGTTCCCACATCGGAAGAAAGAAGACATCTTTTCTGAAAAGGTTTGTTGAATAGTTGTGTCTGTTATGAAAGGATTCAACCGAATATGTCTGTTTGTGAAACAAGACATCTTTTCTGAAAAGGTTTGTTGAATAGTTGTGTCTGTTATGAAAGGATTCAACCGAGTAAGTCTGTTTGTGAAACAAGACATCTTTTCTGAAAATGTTTGTTGATTGCCTATAAATACACAAGAATTTCCAACGAAGCAGTATAAAAAATCACAAGTATTATTTCAGGCTTTGTTGTATCCTGAAGAGAATCATTTTGTATTTCCCTAAATTAGTATACAGGCGATAACTCTTTAAGGACAGTCGATTTTCACGCCTCAAAGCCATTTTTGTTTATTATTTTCTAACAATCTTAAAGAATTATTCTGTTATGGAAAAATTGATGTTCGTTGTTGAGAATCCGAAGGAGTTCATCAAACTTGATCGCTTTGATGGAACGAACTTTACCCGCTAGAGAGACAAGATGATATTCTTACTATCTGCTCTCAATATCTACTATGTTCTTGATTCTGCCTTGCCTGCGATACCTGAGCCCACAACAGAAGATTCTGACGCAATCAAGGAAGAAAGGAAGAAACGAGAACATGATGAACTATTGTGCCGCGGCCATATTCTGAATACCTTGACGGATCGACTCTATGATCTCTACTGCAATATGAAGTCACCAAGAGAGATTTGGACTACTCTACAAACTGCATACCAGAATGAAAAACGAGGTATCGACAAATTCCTAGCTCTGCAGTATTTTGAATTTAAAATATTTGATACTAGGCCTATAATGGATCAGATTCATGAACTGCAAATCTTGGCATCAAAACTAAGTGATCTTGAAGTTAAAATTCCTGATGCACTTCAAATAGGTGCTATTCTTTTGAAATTGCCTTCCTCCTGGAATGACTATAGAAAGAAAATCTTACATTCAATTAATAAAATGACTGTGGAACAATTTTGCACTCACATTCAAATTGAAAGTGAGACTCGTGCTCGTGATGCTATTAGTCATCCCTCGAGTTCCGCAGTCAATTTGGTAAGTCAGAATGGTTCAGGGAGTGGGAACAAACATCTAAAACTTTCCAAAAAGTCTTCTTTTAAAAAGAGAAAGAACTTTAGTTGTCATCACTGTGGAAAGAAAGGCCATATGATTCGGGATTGTAGATATAGAAAGGCAGGAATAAATTTCAATGCAGGAAATACTGAAAAGTCTGGAAAGATTGAAAAATCTGGAAATTCTAAAAAGGCAAACGTAGTGGAAAATTCTGCCCAAGGACTGGTTGCCATTCCGCAATGCAAATTGGTATGGTCACCAAATTGAATATGGCTACCGCTGCTACAAATACTCAAGACTGATGGCTAGATTCGGGTGCTACTATTCATGTCTGTTATGACAAGAAGATGTTCAAGTCATATGCGGAAGTGCAGGATTCTGAACAAGTCTTGATAGGAAACCATGTTGCGGCAGATGTTGCTGAAAAAGGAAGTATTGAGATTAACTTCACATCTGGCCAGAAGTTGACATTACTGAATGTGTATCATGTTCCTGATATGAAGAAAAACTTAATGTCCGCTGCTTTGCTGTCAAATAAAGGTTTTAAGATAGTTATTGAGTCTGATCATGTAATAGTGTCTAAGAATGGTATTTTTGTCGGAAAAGGCAATAACTGTAACGGCATGTTCAAACTGAGTATTAATGAAATAAATTATGTTTCTGCTTATATCGTTGAGTCTGATTCTTGTTTATGGCATGCTAGAATAGGACATTTAAATTTTGGCTCCTTGAATTATATGTCCAAAAATGGTTATATCTCATGTAAAACTCAACATATAAAATGTGAAATTTGCATACAAGCAAAGATGACAAGAAACCATTTCAGAAAATTGAAAGATCCACAAAACTATTAGATTTAATACATTCAGACTTGTGTGAATTAAATGGAGAATTAACTAGAGGAGGCAAAAGATATTTTATTACTTTTATATATGACTTCTCTAGATTTACATATGTTTACCTACTTAAAACTAAAAATGAAGCTTTTCAAAAGTTTAAAGAATACAAGTCTGTTGTGGAAAATCAAAGGAGTAGAAAAATTAAAATTATTCGAAGTGATAGAGGCGGAGAATATTTTCCTAATGAATTTAATAAGTTCTGTGAAGAGCATGACCTAATACATCAAATGAGTGCCCTTTATACTCCTCAACAAAATGGGTTGGCGGAAAGAAAAAATAGAACTTTGGTGGACATGGTTAATGCTATGTTACTTAATGCACATTTGCCACATAATTTATGGGGTAAAGCACTACTAACTATATGTTATATTTTAAATAGAGTGCCTTCAAAAAGTATGCATATTTCGCCTTATGAGCTTTGGAATGGTAGAAAACCAAATTTAAATTATTTTAAAGTGTGGGAGTGTATATCTTATTATAGGGTACCTGACCATCAAAGAACAAAATTGGGTCCTAGAGGAATTAAAAGTGTTTTTGTAGGATATGCACAAAACTCCAAGGCATATAGACTGCTAGATCTAGAATCTAATGTCATTATAGAATCTATACATGTTGAGTTTATTGAAAATAGATTTTTAAATGACAATGTTAATGAAATGATTGAAGTAAATGGAAAACGTACTGATGCTAATAGATTGTAACCTTCTGAAATTATTACAAATAAAGAAAGAAGTGATAATATGCAAATAGAACCAAGGAAAAGCCAAAGAATAAGAAAAGAAAAACATCCTGGTTTTGATTTTATTTCTTCACAATCTATTGTATTTCTGGTTGAAGGAGATAAGACAAACATTTGTAATCAAATTATATTGTATTAAATGTTGAAGAAGACCCAAAGACATTTCAAGAAGCAATGTCTTCTAGAGACGCTACCTTTTGGAAAGAGGCCATTAATGATGAAATGGACTCGATTATATCCAACAACACTTGGGTTTTAGTTGAGCTTCCTCTTTGATCAAAACCTATAGGTTGTAAGTGGGTCTTTAGGAGAAAGTACAATACAGATGGTTCTGTCCAAACCTTTAAAGCAAGATTAGTTGCAAAAGGTTTCACTCAAAAGGAAGGCATAGACTATTTTGATACATATGCTCATGTTGCAAGAATAACATCCATTAGAGTCCTTTTATCCTTGGCCTCTATCTATGATCTTTATGTACATCAAATGGATGTTAAGATAGCCTTTTTAAATGGGAATCTTAGTGAAGAAATATATATGCAACAACCTGAAGGATTTTTTCTTCCAGGAAACGAGAAGAAAGTTTGTAAATTGATTAAGTTTCTTTACGGTCTCAAACAAGCGCCTAAACAGTGGCATGAAAGGTTTGATAGTGTAATACTATCAAATGGGTTCGTACATAATAATGCAGACAAGTGCATTTGTTCTAAATTTACAAAAGAATATGGAGTAATAATTTGTTTGTATGTCGATGACATGCTAATTTTTTGTACGAATCTACAAGGAATTACCGAGACCAAGAAGTATCTAACTACAGTTTTTAAAATGAAAGATTTAAATGAAGTTGATACTATTTTGGGAATAAAAGTTAAAAGAGATAACAAGCAAGTGACTTTGTCACAAGCACATTATATAGATAAAATCCTTAGTAAATTCAGTCATTTAAGAATAAAGGAGTATAATACTCCTTACGATTCTAGTATTAAGCTAACTGCAAATACTGGAAGAGCAGTAGCACAGTTGGAATATGCAAGTGCAATTGGTAGTATGATATATGCAATGCATTGCACTAGACCTGACATAGCATTTGCTTGTTTGTAAACTTTCAAGGTTTACCAGTAATCCAGGTAATGATCATTGGAAAGCAATAAGTAGAGTGCTTGGATATTTAAAATATACAAAGCACTTAGGCATTTGCTATAGTGGTTTCCCTAATGTATTAGAGGGATATTCTGATGCAAGTTGGATTACAAGTGTTAATGATAATAAATCCACATTAGGATGGATATTTACTCTAGGTGCTGAGACCCTTAAATTAAATGCAAGGAATGGGAACCCCACTTTGAGTTAGTATACATTCTAACAATATAAGTTCAATGGGTAATAACAAGTTTCTTGTATTGTTTAAGCATTGATATCCTCTTTAGGAGCCCTAATTCTATTGTACTACTTACTATTATGTGAGGAGTTAAGGAGTTGTTAAATGCTTGTTATAACAGGGGCATAAAGACAAACTCCAAAGTGCATACTGTTACATGAAGAGGTTGATTAATCTTAATGGAATTATTAATGTCTGGAGTAACAGGGACATAGTAACTAATTCCACCTATATGAATATTGAAGTGTTGCCGCTTCTAGCAAGATTTAAAGGGTTGATCTTGTAAATATTCATGAATTCAGGATGAGAACATGGCCGTAAACGTGCTAAAGAGAATACTGGATTTTCTAAGCTACTAGATAACACTGTGTGTGTGGTACTTTCGTGTCACGACCCGGATTTTCCCCCGACATCGGGATCGTGATGGCGCCTGCTCGTGGTAGCTAGGCAAGCCAATTGCATTCAACATTATCCTGTTTTCATATCATTATTTTTTATACTCATATCTACTAACAAGAGAATCAAAAATTCAATTCAATAAATGCGGAAGACTTTCTAAATAGAGATAAATAATACCAAGGTAAAACACTAATGAAATCCTCTACCCAAGACGTGGAGTCACCAACTCACGAACTACTAATGAATACTACACATAATGGTCTGAAAGAAAATGATAAATATCTGTCTGTCTCGGTACAATGAGACCACAGCAAATAGTATAAGTAAATAGAAGAGACGCCAGGCCTGCGGACGCTTGCAAGCTACCTAAGTCTCGGAATGCTCAACTCCCACGAATACTCTACTGCTGCTCCTACTCCTGCTCAAAACCTGGACCTGTGCAAAAACGCACAGAAGTGCAGTATCAGTACAATCCGACCCCATGTGCTGGTAAGTGCCTGGCATATCCCGGCGAAGTAGTGACAAGCCTAGGACCAGACACTCACGTAAGCCTTTGCAGTTCTATATATATGTACACCACAAGATAACAAGGAATATCAAGTCACACATTCAACGAGAAATATCATAAAAGGGGGAACACAACAGTTAGCAACAACTATTAAATCAGTGATGGAAATCAGAGTATAAAGGAAACAATTAATATCAAAACAAGGAATAGCAAATAGTTGCACCGCATCACCCTTCTTGTTTTTACTCTCATCCTCACATCCATGGCACGGCATGATCCTTCATGCATGGTTCAAATAACAACGGCACGGAATGTTCCTTCGTGCATAATCAGTATCACAAGGCACGGCATGATCCTTCGTGCATAATCAATAACAAGGCACGACATTACCCTTCGTGCATAATCAATAATATAAGGCGCGGCATGATCCTTCGTGCATAATAAATAAAACAAGGCACGACATTACCCTTCGTAAAAAAATCAGTAAACAAGGCACGACATCACCCTTCGTGCATTATCACTCTTCCTCACCCAAATAAAAATCACAGTTAAGGGCAAGAGACTGAAAAATAATAATCATGAGCTGTCCCGGCAAGGGACACAACAATCATCACAACAAGGTCCCGGCAAGGGAAAACAATAATCCACTTTACAACAAGTTCCGGCAAGGGAAAACAGTGTTCAATTTCACAACCCGGCAAGGGTTCAAGATTTTATCTTTAAAACATCCCACAATAAATATCAACAACGACTCACGGTCATACTGGATGCTAGTGCATGGATGCTCGTCATCACAGCCCATACACCGCACTCGATCACATAGCAAATAGCACATAAATCCTATTCCCTCAAGCTATGATAGATCAAACACTTACCTCTAGCCTTAAAGCCCAATTTATCCTTCAACTACAGCTTTACCTCGAATTTCCGCTTTCAACTTGCTCGAATCTAATCACAATTGATTCCATTACATTAATAAATACTATATAACTTAGTTTGGATGCTTAAAAATGGTTTTCTCAAAGTTTACCCCAAAATTTCCCAAAATGCCCCTGGCCCCACGTGGTCGAAACTCGGGGTTCGGACCAAAATCCAGTTACCCATTCCCTCACGAGTTCAAATATATGATTTGTTTCAAAATTGAACCTCAATTCGAGATCCAATTCTCCAATTCATGAAAACCCTAGGTTCTACCCAAAAACAAGAATTTCTATCATGAAAACCTTTGATTTCTCCTGAAAAACATGTTTAATGATGTTAGGAATTGAAAGAATTAAGTAAAAAGTGACTTACAAGTGTTTTGGAGTAATTTTGCTCTTGGAGGATCGTGTGTGGTGTGTTGGGTTTTGAAAGAATGAGGAAAAGAGGTCAAAAATCCGTTTAAGTATAAATTTGCATAGCTGCGGTTATCGCAAATGCGAACGTTTGTTCGCATTTGCGAACATAGCAGGTTGGGGACTGTCAGCATCGCATTTTCGATATTATGTTCGCATTTGCGAACAAGGCGGGATTACTGGGGCCTTCGCATTTGCGACATATTAGTCGCATTTGCGAAGATGAGCCATTTACTGAAGGCCTCGCATTTGCGAAGATGGGCCATTTACTGAAGGCTTCGCATTTGCGAGGTATAGTTCGCATTCGTGTTCTTCACTCCCCTGCCAACTTCGCATTTGCGAAGACTGGTTCGCATTTGTGAACCAAGGCTAACCTAGCTCTTCTCGCAATTGCGAGAAAATCTTCGCATTTGCGAAGATACCAGCTGGGTGAAAAACCAGTTGTGTTATTTTTCATAATTCGCTCCAACGGCCTATCAAATCTTTACCCGAGCCCCCCGGGCTCCAAACCAAACATATACACAACTTCAAAAACATATTACAAACTTGCTCGTGCGATCACATCGCCAATATAATATCGTTTTCATCAAATCAAGCCTCAAGTTCATGATTATCTTTCTTTTAGTTTCATAACTTTCAAATTTGGAACTCAAGGTTCAAAACACATCAAACGGCATCCAAATATCACCAAACTTTGCATAAAGCACATATATAACATTTAAGACTTGTATCGTGCGTCGGAACCAAAATACGAGCCCGATACTAAGGTCGTTCAATCCATTTTCATTTAATATTTTCAACAAAATCAATTTAACAGAAAAATTCATATCTTAGGATCTAGGCCTCCGAATTCGACTCCGGACACATGCCCGATTCCCATATTTTCCTACAGACCTTCCGGGACCGTCCAATCTCGGGCCCGGGTCCGTTTACCAAAAATGTTGACCGAAGTCAACTATATCAATATTAATATCATTTTTCTTCAAATTTTTCATAGAATTCACATATTCTATCGCAAAATCTTTCAGGCTACATGCCCGGATTATGCACGTAAATTGAGGCAACATAAAATGAGGTTTTTCAAGGCCTCGGAAGTGCGGAACAAGTGAGGAAAACAGGTGATGATCCTTTGGGTCGTCACATCCTCCACCTCTAAAACAATCGTTCGTCCTCAAACGGACAAAAGAATGAAGTACCTGAGTCGGGGAACAAATGTGGGTAGCGGCTCCGCATATCAGACTCAGACTCCCAGGTCGATGCCTCAGGAGGCTGACCTCTCCACTGAACATGCACAGAAAGGAAAACTCTTCGACCTCAACTGTCGAACCTGCCGGTCTAGAATGGCCACCGGAACCTCCTCGTAGGATAAATCATTGTCTAATTGGACAGTACCGAAGTCTAACACATGTGTGGGATCGCCGTGGTACCTCCGAAGCATAGATACATGAAAAACTGGATGCACGGCTGATAAGCTAGGTGGCAGAGCTAGTCTGTAAGCCACCCCTCCCACTCGGTCCAGAATCTCAAATGGACCAATATACCTAGGGCTGAGTTTGACCTTCTTTCCGAACCTCATCATGCCCTTCATAGGCGATACTCGGAGCAATACCCGCTCACCAACCATGAAATCTACATCTCGAACCTTACGATCCGCATAAGTCTTCTGTCTGGACTGAGCTGAATGCAATCTCTCCTGGATAGTCTTGACCTTGTCAAAGGCCTCCTGTACTAAGTTTGTACCCAACAACCGAGCCTCTCCCGGCTCAAACCATCCGACTGGAGACCGACGTTGCCTAACATACAACGCCTCATACGGGGCCATCTGAATGCTAGACTGGTAGCTGTTGTTGTAGGTGAACTCTGCTAATGGTAGAAACTGGTCCCATGAGCCCCCAAAATCAATGACATAAGCTCGGAGCATGTCCTCTAAGATTTGAATAGTCCTCTCGGATTGACAGTCCGTCTGAGGATGAAATATTATACTCAACTGAACCTGGGTGCCTAACTCCTGCTGGACCGCTCTCCAGAAATGCGAGGTAAACTGCATACCCTGATCTGAGATAATAGACACCGGCACCCCATGAAGGCGAATAATCTCCCTGATGTAAATCTCTGCTAACCTCTCCGAGGAGTAAGAGACAGATACTGGGATGAAGTGTGCTGACTTGGTCAGCCTATCAACAATGACCCAAATAGCATCAAATTTCCTCCGAGTCAAAGGAAGTCCAGTAATGAAGTCCATAGTGATCCGCTCCCATTTCCACTCGGGAATTTCGATTCTTTGGAATACACCACCAGGCCTCTGGTGCTCATATTTCACATGCTGACAATTTAGACACCGACCAACATACGCAACAATGTCCTTCTTCATCATAAGCCACCAATAGTGCTACCGTAAATCCTGATATATCTTCGTGGCGCTCGGGTGAATAGAATACCGCGTACTGTGGGCCTCCGCTAAGATCAACTCTCGAATCCCTTAGACATTGGTCACACAAACTCGACCCTACAATCTCAATACTCTGTTATCATCTAGAGTTACTTTCGTGGCACCTCCCTGCTGTATAGTATCCCTCAAGTCACGCAAATAAGGATCATCAAATTGCCTCTCACGGATACGCTCTAATAGAGATGAACGAGCGACCGTGCAGGCTAACACCCTGCTAGGCTCAGAAATGTCTAGTCTTACGAACTAGTTGGCTAAGGCCTGGACTTCTAGAGCAAGTGGTCTCTGACTGACAGGAATGAATGCGAGACTACCCATGCTAGCAGGCTTTCTACTCAATGCATCGGCCACCACATTGGCCTCTCCTGGGTGATATAGGATAGTGACATCATAGTCCTTCAGAAACTCCAACCATCTCCGCTGTCGTAAATTCAACTCCTTTTGCTTGAACAAGTACTGTAGGCTTTTGTGATCCGTGTACACCTCACACGCCACACCATATAGATAATGCCTCCGGATTTTTAAGGCATGAACCACTGCTGCCAGCTCAAGATCATGAACCGGATAATTCTTCTCATGTATTTTCAACTGTCTCGAAGCATAAGCAATAACCTTACCATCCTGCATCAATACCGCTCCAAGCCCCGTACGAGATGCATCATAGTAAACCGTATAAGGCCCTGCACCCGTAGGTAGTATCAGCACTGGTGCTATAGTCAAAGCTGTCTTGAGCTTCTGGAAGCTCTCCTCACACTCATCTGACCACTGGAACTGGGCACCCTTCTGGGTCAACCTGGTCATCGGGGCTGCAATAGAAGAGAACCCCTCTACAAACCGACGGTAGTAACCTGCTAACCCCAAGAAACTCCGGATCTCAGTCACTGAAGCTGGTCGAGGCCAATCCTGGACTGCCTCAATCTTCTTTGGGTCCACCTGAATACCTTCCACTGATACAATATGACCTAGAAATGCCACCAAACTCAACCAGAACTCGCATTTCAAAAATTTGGCATATAACCGATTATCCTTCAGAGTCTGAAGAACCACTCTGAGGTGCTACTCGTGCTCTTCCTGGCTGCGGGAGTATACCAAGATGTCATCTATAAAGACTATCACGAACATGTCTAAATAAGGCCTGAACACCCGATTCATCAACTCCATGAACGCTGCTGGGGCATTGGTCAACCTGAAGGATATGACCAAGTATTCATAATGCCCGCATCTAGTGCGAAAGGTTGTCTTAGGAATGTCAGCCGCCCTGATCTTCAGCTGATGGTAGCCCGACCTCAAGTCTATTTTTGAAAACACCCTCGCTCCTTGGAGCTGTTCAAACAAATCATCAATCATCGGCAGTGGATACTTGTTCTTTATCGTCACTTTGTTTAATTGCCGATAGTCAATACACATCCACATCGAGCCATCCTTCTTCTTCACAAATAACACTGTTGCTCCCCAGGGAGAAACACTGGGCCTGATAAAGCCCTTTTCTATAAGGTCTTGCAACTGATCTTTTAACTCCTTTAACTCCAGTGGGGCCATACGATAGGGTGGAATAGAGATGGGCTGAGTGCCGGTGCCAGATCAATACAGAAATCAATATCCCTGTCGGGTGGCATGCAGGGAAAACCTCGGGAAACTCCTGTACAATAGGGACTGAATCAATAGAAGGAATTTCTGTGCTGAAATCACGAACATACGCCAAATAAGCTAGACACCCCTTCTCGACCTGCGGCGAGCCTTAACATAGGAAATAACAGTGTGAGCGGAGTGGCCTGAGGTCCCTCTCCACTATAGTCGGGGTGATTCTAGAAAGACCAAGGTCACTTTCTTGGCATGACAATCTAAGATAGCATGATACGGGGACAACCAATCCATCCCCAATATGACATCGAAATCCACCATGTCTAATAGCAACAGATCAACACGGGTCTCAAGACCCCCGAATATAACTACGCACGAACGATGCACCCGGTCGACTACTATAGAGTCACCCACTGGTGTAGATACATAAACTGGAACATCTTGGGCATAACTAGGCACGACCAGATACGGTGCAAAGTAGGAAGACACATATGAATATGTAAACCTAGGGTCAAATAATACTGAAGCGCCTCTGTCACAAACAAGAATGGTACATGTAATCACAACATCTGATGCCTCTGCCTTTGGCCTGGCTGGTAAAGCATAAAATCGGGGATCAGCACCTCCCCTCTGAGCTACATCTCTGGGACGGTCATCCACTAGCTGACCTCTACCTTTAGCTGGATGGTCTCCACCTCTACGGTCTCGACCTTCACCTATACGATCTCTACCCCCGCCTATGGCTAGCTGGGCAAGCTATGGGTCAGCTGGGGCCTGAATCACGGGACGAGGACCCCGCTGCTGAGTGTTGCCCGTCGCTCGAGGGAAAAACCTGACAAGATGACCTGGGTCACCACAACCGTAGCAACATTTAGGCTGATGGGGCTGCTGGCCCTGACGACCTGAATGGCCCCCACGAACACTCTAAAGAGGCTAAGCACTAATGGGAGGCTGATCTGAATACTGCTTGTGAGCACGTGATTTTACCCTACATATGAGTTATTCCTATAAATTTTAAAATAAATAATTTTTCCTTATTTTTAAAATTTTGTGTTAGTTGTTTGCGTGTTATTTGCGTGTGATAAATGAAAATACAAAAAATTTGCATCTTTAGGTAATTAATTCATTTTTTTAACTCAATAAAGAAAAAATCAAAAAAAATTAGTTAGCTTTTAAATTGAAAATTGCCAAAAAAGAAGGTAATTAGTTCAATTTTTAATAAGTGCCTAATAATTACAAGATAGGAAAATATAGAAAATACAAAAAAATTAATACAAAATACAAGTTATTATAGGAAAAACAACAAAGGCAAAAGAGATTGGGCCAGCAGCAGGCCCAAACAGTCATAACCCAATTGCCGAGCCGCCCCAACCCAGTAGCCCAATCAGAAATCCGCGTCCAGGCCCAAATGTTAGCAGCCCAGACGGTCCAGCATTGTAACAGTGAAACGGCAGTGTTTTATTATTCAATCTCAACCCTTAAAATTCATGTGATCCAACGTCTCCAAAATCCTCATTACAACCTAAGTACACCTAGTCAAATGAAGAGACAGACTTACTGTCTTCTTCTTCATTTTTATCTCTTACAAGCCGTCTCTCTCTTCTCTTGTCACAACTGCCGCTAGGGTTCCGCCACCCACGGCAGCGGCCGGCCACCATTCCGGCCAAAAATGATACCAAACGACTCCCCATCTCCTCCTCATCCCGTTTCTCCAAGCCATTTCTTCCAAAAACCACTGAAACCCCTCCAAATACCAAACCCTAGTTGCGCCGCCACCCACCTCCCATGGCGGCGCCGCCTCAAAAACCACCCAAAATCACACCCCACTGTTCCTTTAAACTCTCTCATGCCATGACAAGATTAATAAGTTCCAAAGGCTGCCGGAAATACAAGAATAACTCAATAGCCGCCGGATTGTCAAGAAAGGGCTCGGATTCAAGAAAAAATGCAAGAACAAATGAAGAAGAAAGTGAATAATCAAGAAATGAAGAAAAACGGAAGAAAAAACAGGAAAAAAAAGAAGAGAAAAACAGAAAAAAAATGAACGGCAAAAAGAAGGGCTAAGTTTTCTCTCCCTTTTATTTCAATTTTATAAGTATGATGTGTCTGATGTTCTAATATTTTTTATTTCATTTTTTCTTTTCTGTTAACTTCTGATTAGTGTGTTTTATCAATTTTTAGATTTTTTTTTAGATTTTGATTAAAATGGAGTTTCTGTCAATTCTTGTTTCGGCCATTTTCTGATTTTTTTTTATGATTTCTGTTGAGCCGTTGGTTTCTGATCTTTTTTTTTAGTATTGTTTTAACAATGTGTATAATAACAGTATAATGGGAATCGCTTGAATTTCTATTTTGTTCAATGTATAATTGAAAAATAAACAGTGTCGATTAGTTCAAAGTAAGTTGTTTACTGAAATTTATTTGGTATTTTAGTGTTATTGGGTATTCTATTTATTAGTTCAAAGTAATTCGTTTACTGAAATTGGTTAATTTGGTGATATTTGTTAGAGTTAAATGCTGTTGATAATGATGTTGTTAGTAGTTGATTAATTAGTATGCAACACTGCCTGAACAATAGGGCCTACCCGTTTGCCAATTAGTGAGTCTGTTTTGATAAGTATTCTGATCCTGTTTTGAAATTCAAATTGGTTAATTGCCATTGTTAATTGAGATTAGTGGATTCGATATTGATTAACCCTTAGGATGTATTGGTTATATCTGAAATCAGTGACTTAGTTCAATTATTAGATTCGCCTTTAGACTATCATAGATTCAATTAGGTCGATAGTTGAAATCACACGATTTGTAGCAACCTAAGGTGTTTTACTAAATAGAATCAATTGCGGCTAGTTATCTCGATTAATAAGACTCACCATCTATCAATTGTTCCCCCGAGTCTTGTTAATTGGATAATTAATCATAAGTGGTCATATTTGTAAAATTGCCTAGGGTTGGCTATAGTTGAAATGTGATTTTAGTTAATTGAATTAATTTGAATTTAAAGTAGTTGAGAAGGCTAATTGGTTAATTGAACAATAGTCACTTAATTGTGGCTATTTGATAAATACAAGTCTGAAAATAGGTTAAAATAGGGATAAATTACAGAATTTAGGAAAGTAATAAGCCTTAAGAAGTAGGGGTAAATTAGGAAAAGGAAGTTGGTATAATAGTAATAAGGTTAAAAGGAAAAGGGTACAATTGGGATAAGAATTGGCATAGTTGTTATAAATATAGAGCTTTTAGGGCAATTTGGGCATAACAAAAGGTATCTTAGTGAATAATAAAAAGAAATGAGGGCACAATAGGAATTCCAACGGAAATAGAACATGGTAGAGTATTCTAGAAGAGGTTGTAGTGTAGATTTCAAATAAAGACTTGCACTAATTTGTGCAACAAGCTAAGAATAGGAGGAGTTTTAGTGAAATAATAAAATTCAGATTTCCTCTCATTTTGGGTCTATAAATAGGCATTTTCAGCTTCATTAAAAGGGGGTTCCTTCTGATTTTTAGAGTCTCCTTTTAGAATTTTAGCCATAGGAACCCTAGAAAAATCCCAAAAAATATCTGCAATTTTCAGATCTGAAATTAACAACTTCAGATTCAATTTTCTTCTTCTATATTTCAAATCTATATCAAAATAATCCAAAATAAGTAGGAAAATCTCTGAAAAACTCCAAAAAGGATACTTTTTGGTTGTTTTGTCCAATTTTAGCTCTTGTTTCAATTAATTTGATGCATGTGAAGGCATTTGGAGTTCATTGAGTTTGCTAAGTAAAGCTGATTGTTGAAAAGGATTTGTGATTTCCTAAAAGTTGATTTCAAGTAAAGTTAGGGTGTTATTTTTGGATCAATTTTACTTCTGCCTGGACATTGTGTCATCGGTTGGATTCGAATCTGGTTTTGGTTGATGCTGTGACTGTTGATCTGTTGGGTTTTGCTTACTGCTTTTGTTGCTATTTCATTGCTGACTTGTCCTCCTCTTAAATTCCAGGTACACAAGTTGTTTCTCTGCTGTAATTCAAATCATATGCAAAAAATGAAAAGAGTCAATTTGTACTGATGAGTTTGTTATTAATATCTCGTTAATGCGCGGTTGAATTCAGTGGATACATATTTTATCAAAGCATTTTTGTATTCATTAGGAACAGTTCAATTGTGATTAAATTCTATTCCTTGGACTGTTATGGTTTAATTGATGTTGTTTTAAGACATTCGTGTATACATATTACAGGAATATATATAGATTCAGTGTAGTTTACAGTAATAAAAATAGTTATATTCACCAGGAATTATGTTATATTCATCTGGAATGGAAACAGGATAGTTAGTGTATGAATTTCGTTATCAAATCAAGGAGTTTAGTATTAAATTCAGGAATCATGAGAATTGCGATTGTATTGGTTTCAGCAAGAATTAAAATAGTTAGTATGATATCACCATAATATTTTAATAGTCTTTTCAGTTTACAAATATCAGAATAAGGAAAACTAATAAGAATAATAGCAGGGACATGAACACCCGCAACTTCAGCTTCACTAGTGACATAGATAATTGATTTTTTTTCTCTATACAAGTAGTGCTGATTCACGCCTAAAGCATTAATAATAATGTGGTCTGACCGACAAACTTTAGATTGGGCCTTGAATGCTAATAAAAATGGCTCAGATCTGGAATACATAGCTCATTCGTTTAGGCTGATAATTACAAGTAATAAAATTTCATTTCAATTTAAAACCAATAGGTGAAAATATAGCCGGATTAGGATTGGCCTTTAATAAAAGAATGAGACGAGCCTCGCCAAATAAAATTACACAATTGTGGGGCCCTCAAATAATTTATAATAAATTTAGACTCGGAATGACCATTTAGTGAATTTCACGGTCTTTCCCAAAGTTAACAACACGATAGACTCTTTAGGCACGACTTTAATAAAATATTTTCTTAATTATGGGTGCGCATTTATGTGACTCAAATCTTACTCTCGGCGAAACTGAAACGCATTAAAGTCACAGGCGCACTGGTTGCGGTGTGACTCGAAATGTATTTTCGTGACGTCGCAATTATTTCTTAAAATTAAAAGCGGAACATTAAAAGCACATAGTTAAAATATATAAAGAAATCATATAAAAACAAAAATTGCAGTTGAGCGACTGTGCTAAAACCACGGAATCCGGGAGTGCCTAACACCTTCTCCCGGGTTAACGGAATTCCTTATCCAGGTTTCTAGTTTCGCGGACTGTAATACAGAGTCATAAATTTCCTCAGTTCAGGATTAAACCGGTGACTTGGGTCACCATTATTTTCCCAAGTGGCGACTCTGAATAATTGAATAAATTAATCTCGTTCCGACTGTCCTTTAAGTGGAAAAACTCCTTCCCCGATTATTATTATATCCCTTCTCGGGGTGTAGTATTAAACAGCGGCACATTTACGTTATACATGTGTGGAAAAAAGGAGGTGTGACAGCTCTGGCGACTCTGCTGGGGAAGACTAACCCAGAACTTCGGTTCAGGGTTTAAGAATTCGAGCTCAGTTAAATTGTTGTTTTTGCTTATATCTGATTTCATTATATGTTTTGATTAATATGCTACATGTTTACCGCTTTGATATTGCGTGAATTGTATATACTCCCTCCGTTTCAATTTATGTGAACCTATTTCCTTTTTAGTCTATGTCAATACCAAAAATAAGAAAAGAGGCTGGATAAGTTACAAAGCCGATTGACCCCGCGGGTCACCGGTACGTATCCCCCTCCTCGATCCGAGTTGTTCGCTCGGGTACACGGTCTAGTACCATTGAAAACATCAGGATATTGAGCCTAGGTCTAGGACGATTATTTGCATCATATCTGACTTAGGGGACTCAACACAGGGGTTGGGTCCGTCTAGGACAGGTGACCCGGTATTTGAAAAAGACTGAGCATATTATGTGTTGCATTATTATCCTTGATCGTTATGCGGACCGGCAAATATCCCGAGGATAGAAAAATTGTTGAAAAAAAAAGAGAGAGAGAAAAAAGAATTAGTGAAAATGGGTATCGAGAAAATCCGAAAATTTGAAAAAAAAAATGGGTTTTGTTGCTGAAATAATTGGTCAAATAATCTGGCCGAACTACGCATGTTTGATTCTCGCCATTAGGTGGGATACGTAGGCAACCCTCATCGGGTCCAACCACCCCTTTAAAAAAATGTGTGTTTAATTTTGTCAATAAAATCAAAGTGATGTCGTTTTTGCAAATAACCAAATGTTTTGAAAGGATGCCGGAAGGCTGTTTTTGCAAAAATAGCCACTTTGAAATATTTTTAATAATTTGCGGGCATAGCCTTTAAATATTCCTTGTGGAAATATTGCAAGGCCATAGCCGCAAAATCAAGTTCGGGTTCATACCCCTTTTGCAAAAATAACCAAAAAAAATGTCAAATTTTTGATTTTGTTATAAATAAGTCGGATGATGCTATTCTTGCTTAAAATAAGCCGAATGTCCCTCAAAAGGACGCCGGAAGGCCGTTTTTGCAAGAATAGCCACTTTGAGTCATTTTAAATAATTTGCGAGCATAGCCTTGAAATATTCCCTCGCGGAAATATCGAAAGGCCGTATCCGCAAAATCAAGTCTTGAGTCATCACTCAACTTTACAAAAATAACCACTTTATCAAATAAGCCATTACATGGCCGAAATTTTGCTGAAATAGCCACATTTTTGCATTTTAACTTCCCCAGTCTTGTGTTGGCCTGTGTCGGTGCTGAACGATGCCCCATAGGCCCCAGGATAAAAATTTTGAATTTGCATCTTCTTAAATAAAATTTTGCAAAAAGAGCCACTTTGTCTAAATAAGCCATTACATGGCCAATTTAGGAAAAATAGTCTTGTGTTGGTTTATGGTGATGCCGAAAGATGCCCCATGAGCCACAGGATAAAAAAAAATTTCAAGTTTATCTTTCATAAATAAATTTTGCAAAAATAGTCATTTTGTCAAATAAGCCATTATGTGGCAAATTTTGTAGAAATAGTCATAATTGACACCAAAAATATTCTTATTCTTGTAGAAATCTCCTACACAAGTTTGTAGTTGGAGTCGGTTTCTATGATTTTCCTTCAAATAAAAAGAAAAAAAATCAAATAAACATCTCTTTATTTCTTGCATTAATTTGCAAGAACTACGCTCGGTCTGATTCATGCGGGGTCATGATACGTAGGCAATCCACATAGGATTCAACCATTTCCATAACCAAAAAGAAAAAAGAAAATGAAAAAACTACAAAAGAAAAAAAAAGAAAATGAAAAAACCATGAAAAGGAAAAAGAAAAGAAAATAGCAGAAAAACAACGGAAATCAATAAGCGGAATACCTTAACGCTAACATGGTGGTTTCGTTTTGTTAATCCAGAAAATTGAGGTGGTTGGTTGTGGTAAATTGGAAAGCAAGATTCAAGGAAAATAATAACTGACATCGAAGCTGTTACGAGTGTTGAAGAGACTCAGGGTCGGAAAGTTCAACAAGGGCCTACTGTGGTTGAGGAAAACCGAACATTGAAACAACAAATGACCAAAATGCGTCAAGCATGAGCCAATGGCCAAGGACAGCCTTCTCAAGAGTCACAGTTTGATATACAGCAAGGACAATACCACTCTCCCGAGTACCACTCATACTCAAACCTTCCTGCAAACATTGAGAAGCCTACACGAAAGAAGGTACGGGAAGAAATGGCCCGAAGATTGAAGAGATTAGAACAACGGCTGAAAAATACGCAAGAAATGGCAGGTCAAAAGAGTGTTGCCTTCAGAGATCTTTGTATGTTCCCCGATGTCCACTTGACGCTTGGTTTCAAGGTTCCCAAATTGGAAAAGTACGATGGACATGGAAACCCTATAGCCCACCTGAAAAGGTATTGCAACCAATTGAGAGGTGTGGGAAGAAATGAAGAATTACTTATGGCTTATTTTGGGGAAAGTCTCTCGGGAGTAGCATCTGAATGGTTTTGGGATCAAGACGCATCTGGTTGGCACGTTTGGGATGACATGGCAACTTTTATTTTCAAATTGACTTCCGCCTTTCCTTTGTTTTCAACTTACATTATCCCTTTATCTTAGGTGAAAAATTCATCAGACTAAGATTTCATCTTAGGAGAAAGTTTCAACGGACTAAGATTCTTTCCTTTCATCTTAGGTGAAAAATTCATCAAACCAAGACTTTTATCTTGGGAGAAAGATTCAACAGACTAAGATTTTATCCATTTATCTTAGGTGAAAAATTCATCGGACTAAGACTTTTTGTCTTAGGAGAAAGTTTCAACAGACCAAGATCTTATCATTCTCCGACACTTGCCTCATTTACCTTTCAACTTGAATTGTTCATCTTCAAAAACAATTGTATTCACCTTTATGCTCTTCGGATGACTATCCGATGACAAGAATTTTTTTTTCCTGCCCCAGTTTGACAATATCTTTTGCTCATGTTTCAAAGCAAAGAAAACTCTGTCAGTTGGATGCGGTGGTTGGTTGTGGCCTTGAACTTTCCACTTGAATGCTTGGCCTGTTCACCGACTATCCATTTTTACTTCTTCTTTGTTCAAACTCGCCTTCCTTATGGCATGTATGTTGTTCCTTTCTTGACGGATCCCACAATTCCGATCTTGAAGTCTACGATTTCTTCAATGATTTCATTGGACAACCTTGGGTGTTTCTTGACTAACTCTTTCTTTTGTCAGAATGTATATACCATTTCTCTGTTCAAACCCCGTACTTCCATTTGTTATATTGTTCCCGAATTGGCTCTTTGCCGACCCTTGTGTCTTGCATGAACCCCAAACATTTTTATTGTTGCCCGCTCAATTGCACATGTTGCTCTTTTGTCTTAAAGCACTGGCTTTGTCTTTTCCCGACTTACGACAATTGTCGTGTTGGCCAAATCCCATCTCGTGCAATGGGAAAGCTTGGTGGCAAATTTTGAAATCATTTCTCTATTTGTTATGACTCGACCGACTCGATATGAGGGAGGGTAAGACAAGGTGTGAAGAATAAAGAGAAAGGAAGATATGATTCCTAACAAGAAACCTACAGAAGAATGACCTATCGGATGTGAATACCGACTCTAGCGACCTTAACATGCACTTCAGCCTTCTTTGTATAGCAGATCTGATGTTCAACTCTTGTTGCAAGTTCTGTCGTGAAACCGGTCTTCAACACTTTCATTTCTTTGATCTTATCCTTAGTCGACCTGTAGTGCCCATAGGGTTTTCACCATCAAGTCTGTGACGACCCAAAGGGTCATCACTTATTTTATTAATCATTTCGAGCTTCTGAGGCCTTGAAAACCTCATTCCATGTTGCATCGATTTACGTGCACAATCCGAGCATGTAGCCGGAAAGATTTTGTGATAGAAAATATGAATTCTATGAGAAATGTGGATAAAAATGATATTAATATTTATATGGTTGACTTCGGTCAACATTTTTGGTAAACGGATCCGGACCCGAGATTGGGTGGTCCCGAGAGGTCCGTAGGAAAATATGGGACTTGGACATGCGTCCGGAGTCGAATTCTGAGGCCTAAAGCCCAAGTTATGAATTTTTCTATGAAATTGTTTTTGATGTAATTGTTAAAGGAAATGAATTAATTGACCTTGGTATCGGGCTCGTATTTTGGTTCCGACGCCCGGTACAAGTCTTAAATATTATATATGTGATTTCTGTAAAGTTTGGTGACATTCGATGTCGTTTGAGATGTGTTGGACCTTGAGTTCCAAGTTTGAAAGTTTTGAAAACCAAAAGTATGAAAATCATGAATTTGAGGCTTGATTTGATGAAAACGATGTGAGATTGGCGATGTGATCGCACGAACAAGTTCATAATGTGTTTTTGCGGTTGTGCACATGTTTGGTTTGGAGCCCGGGGAGCTCGGGTAAAGATTTGACAGGCCGTTGGATGAAATTCTGAATTTTTGCACTACTGGTTTTTCACCCAGCTGTTGTCTTCGCAATTGCGAAGTATTTCTCGCAATTGCGAAGGTGGCAGGTCAAGGTAGGGTTCACAAATGCGAACCCTTGGTCGCAAATGCGAAGGGTGCCCAGGACCATTTGGGTTCGCAAATGCGAACCAAACCTCGCAATTGCGAGGCCTCCAATGAAAAGGCATGCTTCGCAAATGCGAAGCATTCTTCGCAAATGCGAAGGTCCCTCAGCCTAGCCTCGTTCGCAAATGCGAACAAATGTTCGCAAATGCGAAGGTCCCTGGAGGCCAGCCTGGTTCGCAAATGCGAACAAATGTTCGCAAATGCGAAGCCCCCAGATTTGCCTTGGCTTCGCAAATGCGAACAAAAGTTCGCAAATGCGAACTTCCCAGCTTTAGCTTATTTTTCAAACTCCGGAAATTGGTCGGGGTTCGCAATTGCGAACCCATGTTCGCAAATGCGAACACAGAGACCTGTAAAACACGATTTTCGGTTCATTTCTTCACTTTTTACAAAACAAAAACACCCATTTGCGATTCTTCACGGATTCCTTCTTCATCAAAACAATTGTAAGTCACTTTTTACTTAATTCTTTCAATTCCTAACATCATTAAACATGTTTTTCAATAGAAATCAATGATTTTCATGGTAGAATTTCTTGTTTTTGTTAGAATATAGGGTTTTTCATAAATTGGGAAATTGGACCTCGAATTGAGGTCCGATTTTGAAACAAATCATATACATGAACTCGTGAGGGGATGGGTGACCGGATTTTGGTCCTAACCCCGAGTTCCGACCATGTGGGCCCGGGGTCAAAATTCACTATTCCGGGCAGAATGTTGTAAAAGTTGTAATTGGCCTTATGAATTAGTTCGTTGAGTAGTATTGATGATATTAAATGAATTGTGTATAGATACGATTGGATTGGAGCCAAATTTGAAAGAAAAAGACATTTCCACGGATTGAATTGTTCATAAACATTCGAGGTAAGTGTTTGTTCTATCCTAGCTTGAGGGAATAGGATTATGTGTTATGTGTTATGTGATCGAGTGCGGTGTATGGGTTGTGGTGACAAGCATCCATACACTGGCGTCTAGTATGACCGTGAGTCGTTGAAAATGCTTATTTTGAGATATATTTACAGATGAATTGTTGAACCTTTGCCAGGTTGTAGAATTGTTATTGTTCTCCCTTATCGGGACTTGTTGTGAAGATAATTATTGATTGCCCTTGTTGGGACAGTTTATGAATTACTGCTTCTTTCTTTGCCCTTAACTGTGATTGTTATTTAGGTGAGGAAGAGTGATAATGCACGAAGGGTGATGCCGTGCCTTGTTTTATTATTTATGCACGAAGGTTAATGCCGTGCCATGTTTTATTGATTATGCACGAAGGATCATGCCGTGCCCCGTTATTGAACCATGTACGAAGGATCATGCCGTACTATGGATGTGAGGATGAGAGTAAAAGCACGAAGGGTGATGCCGTGTACTTTATTTGCTTATTTGGTGAGGATGAGAGTAAAAGCACGAAGGGTGATGCCGTGCAATTGTTTGCTATTCCTTGACTTGATATTACATGTGTTTCCATTATACTTTGTTATCTTTGTGAGCTTATTAACTGTTGTTAATTGTTGAATTCTTTGAGATATCCCTTATTGTGTTTAGTTAGTATTTCTGTTGTTTTGTGGCACATATGTATATAGAACTGCACAGGTTTATGTGAGTGTCTGGTCCTAGCCTTGTCACTACTTCGCCGGATAGGCCGGGCACTTACCAACACATGGGGTCGGTTGTGCTGATACTACACTTCTGTGCGTTTTTGCACAGGTCTAGGTTTTGAGCAGCAACAACAGCAGTAAATCGATTGTGTGGGAGTTGATCACATTTGAGACCGAGGTAGCTTGCAGACGTCCGCAGGCCCGGCGTCTCTCTCTTTATTTATGTTACTAGCCGTAGTCTCTTTGTTCCGAGACAAACAGAATTATGTTATATTTCTTTCAAACTCTTATGTGTAGTATTCAGTAGTAGTTCGTGAGTTGGTGACTCCACGTCTTGGGTAGAGGATTTAAGTATGATTTTCATCTTGTAATTAGTTATTTCTATTTCGATAAAGTATTCCGCATTTATTTAATTAAAATTGTGTTAAAAACAGGATAGTATGAATACAGTGGCTTGCCTAGCTACCACGAGTAGGCGCCATCACGATCCCGATGTTGGGGGAAAATCCGGGTCGTGACAAGTTGGTATCAGAGCTCTAGGTTACATAGGTCTCACCACTCACGAACAAGCTTAGTAGAGTTTGAGAGGTAGGTACGGAGACGTCCGTACTTGTCCTCCAGAGTCTATTGAGTTAGGAAAGAGTCTCTCATTTGTTCTTTCTTGTCGTGCGACTTGTTCCTCAATTACCGATTGAATTTCTATTCTCTGTCCTTTCGCAGATGGTGAGGACACGCGCTTCTTCGTCCGCCGACCAGCAGCCCGAGCCCCAGGCAGCTCCCGTGAAGGGCAGGGGCCAAGGCCGTATCGGAGGCCGTGGTAGGGGTAGAGCTCAGCCCCAGGCAGACTCCAGAGGTGGAGCCTCATATTGAGATCGACGAGGAGATTCCAGCTCCAGCAGCTCCAGTGGGGCCCAGCTCAGGTCCCGGAGAGGCTTTATTTACCCCGGATCTTCGGGATGCTTTGGTCGAATAGCGGGATTTATGGACAGCATTGCCGGAGCGGGCTTATTATCAGCTGCACCAGCCGCTTCTTAGGCTGGAGGGGGGCCCAGACTCCTATCGCTCGTACTCCGAGCCGCAGCTCCTCACCTGAGCACCGCGTGGTTCGACCCACCGTGGCCACTCGACCGAGTACCACAGCTCATGCAGTATGATGGAGCGGCCATGACTTCCGATTCGTTATGGAGGCTTGATCGGGTTCTCCAAGCTATTTACCACTACATTCAGCTGAGCCACATCGGAGGATCCTCGGGACTTCTTATTCAGTTGCCATGAGATTCTCAAGACTCTGGGGATCGTGGAGACAAATGGAGTTGACTTCTGCACATTCAGGCTTGCAGGATCCGCCAAGACTTGGTGGAGAGATTATTGCTTGACTCGACCAGCAGGGTCCCCAGCTTTATCATGGGATCAGTTTGCGAAACTATTTATGGAGAAGTTTCTCCCTGCTACTCAACGGGATGTACTTCGGAGGCAGTTTGAGCGCCTCCATCAGAGCACTATGACGGTCACACAGCATGAGACGAGATTTGTCGATTTGGCTCGTCATGCGGCGGTGATACTTCCCACAGTAGCGGGAGAGGGTCCGTAGTGTTTATGACGGGCTTAATCAGCCAATTAGACTCCGGATGGCTACGGGCGCGGGAGTGACATATCATTTCGGGAGGCAGCAAATGCAAGCACGCAGAGTTGAGATGGCTCTTGCTAGGGAGGCGGTTATTCTTCGGATAAGAGGCCTCGTCATTCAGCAGGGTTTGGTGGTTCTTCCTCCGGTGGCACAGAATCCTTTGATAGAGGCCGGTTTTCCAGGCCTTTTCATTCCGCCCTTCAGAGCTTCACAGGGTGGACCAGGTGATCGTGGTTTTCGTGGGCATTATTCAGTACCAGCCTCCTATTAATGCTCGAGCCTCTTCGGAGTGTTCGTGGAGGCCATTCGAGTCGTCGGGGCCAGCAGCCCTATCGCCCAAGAGTTGCTACGGTCGTGGTGACCCGGTGTCATTTTATCGTGAATTGCCCTCTAGCAAGCGGGCAACTCTCGGCCAGCCGAGGTCCTCGTCCTATGATTCGGGCCCCAACTGACCCTCAGCCTGCCCAGCCAGCCGCAGGCGGGGGTAGAGATTATAGAGGTGGAGGTCGAGACCGTAGAGGCGGAGACCGTCCAGCCAGAGGTAGAGGTCAGCCAGCTGATGGTCGTCCTAGAGACGCAGCCCAAGGGAGGTGCACATCCCCGATTCTATGCTTTACCAGCCAGAGCAGGAGGCAGAGGCATCGGATGCCGTGATTACGATGTACTATTCTTGTGCGTGGCGAGGTGCTTCAGCATTATTTGACCCTCGGATCTACATATTCCTATGTGTCTTCCTACTTCGCACCGTATTTGGTCGTGCCCAGCTATGCTCTGGATATTCCAGCTTATGTGGCTACACCAGTGGGTGACTCCATTGTAGTCGATCGGTGCATCGTTCGTGCGTAGTTATATTTGGGGGTCTTGAGACCCGTGTTGATCCGTTGCTTTTGGATATGGTAGATTTTGATGTCATATTGGGGATGGACTGGTTGTCCCCATACCATGCTATTCTTGATTGCCATGCTAAGACTGTGACCTTGGCCTTGCCAGAATCACCCCGACTAGAGTGGAAATGTACCTCAAGCCACTCCGTTCGCACTGTTATTTCCTATGTTAAGGCTCGACGCATGGTTGAGAAGGGGTGTCTAGCTTATCCGGCTTATGTTCGTGATTCCAGCGCAGAGGTTCCTTCCATTGAGTCAGTCCCTATTGCACGGGAGTTTCCCGAGGTTTTTCCTTCAGACCTGCCGGGCATGCCACCCGACAGAGATATTGATTTCTGTATTGATCTGGCACCGGGCACTCAGCCCATCTCTATTCCACCCTATCGTATGGCCCCGCCGGAGCTAAAAGAGTTGAAAGATCGGTTGCAGGACCTTCTTGAGAAAGGCTTTATTAGGCCCAGTGTTTCCCCCTGGGGAGCACCTGTACTATTTGTAAAGAAGAAAGATGGCTCGATGCGGATGTGTATTGATTACCGGCAATTAAACAAAGTGACAATAAAGAATAAGTATCCACTGCCGAGGATTGATTATTTGTTTGACCAGCTCCAGTGAGCGAGGGTATTTTCTAAGATAGACTTGAGGTCAAGCTACCATCAGCTGAAGATCAGGGCGGCTGACATTCCTAAGACAGCCTTTCGTTCTAGATATGGGCAATATGAGTTCTTGGTCATGTCCTTCGGGTTGACCAATGCCCCAGCAGCATTCATGGAGTTGATGAATCGGGTATTCAGGCCTTACTTAGATTTGTTCGTGATAGTCTTCATAGATGACATCCTGGTGTATTCCCGCAGCCAGGAAGAGCACGAGCAGCACCTCAGAGTGGTTCTTCAGACTCTGAAAGATAACCAGCTATATGCCAAATTTTCTAAATGTGAGTTCTGGCTGAGTTCGGTAGCATTTCTGGGTCACATTGTATCAGTGGAAGGTATTCAGGTAGACCCAAAGAAGATTTGAGGCAGTCCAGAATTGGCCTCGACCAGCTTCAGTGACTGAGATCCGGAGTTTCTTGGGATTAGCAGGGTACTACCGTCGATTTGTAGAGGGGTTTTCTTCTATTGCAGCCCCGATGACCAGGTTGACTCAGAAGGGTGTCCAGTTCCAGTGGTCAGAGGAGTGTGAGGCGAGCTTTCAGAAGCTCAAGACAGCCTTGACCACCGCACCAGTGTTGATACTACCTACAGATGCATGTCCTTATACAGTTTATTGTGACGCATCTCGTACAGGGCTTGGAGCGGTATTGATGCAGGATGGTAAGGTTATCGCTTATGCTTCGAGGCGGTTAAAAATACATGAGAAGAATTATCCAGTTCATGATCTTGAGTTAGCAGCAGTGGTTCATGCCTTAAAGATCTGGAGGCATTATCTATATGGTGTGACATGTGAGGTGTACACTGATCACAAAAGCCTACAGTATTTGTTCAAGCAAAAGGAGTTGAATCTACGACAGCGGAGATGGTTAGAGTTGCTAAAAGACTATGATGTTACTATCTTATATCACCCAGTTAAGGCCAATGTAGTGGCCGATGCATTGAGTAGAAAGTATGCCAGCATGGGTAGCCTTGCATACATTCCGGTCAGTCAGAGACCATTAGCTCTAGATGTCCAGGCCTTAGCCAACCGGTTCGTGAGATTAGACATTTCTGAGCCTAGCAGGGTGTTAGCCTGCACGGTCGCTCGTTCTTCTTTATTAGAGCGTATCCGTGAGAGGCAATTTGATAATCTTCATTTGCGTGAGTTGAGAGATACAGTACAGTGGGGAGGTGCCACACAGGTAAACCTAGATGATGATGGGGTATTGAAATTGCATGGTCGAGTTTGTGTACCCAATGTCGAAGGGATTCGAGAGTTGATCTTAGCAGAGGCCCACAGTTCGCGGTATTCTATTCACCCATGCGCCGCGAAGATGTACCAGGACTTACGGCAACACTATTGGTGGCGCAGAATGAAGAAAGATATCGTTGCGTATGTCGCTCGGTGTCTAAATTGTCAGCAGGTGAAATATGAGCACCAGAGACCCGGTGGTGTATTCCAGAGGATTGAAATTCCCGAGTGGAAATGGGAGCGGATCACTATGGACTTCGTTACTGGACTTCCTTTGACTCGGAGGAAATTTGATGCTATTTGGGTCATTGTTGATAGGCTGACCAAGTCAGCACACTTTATTCCAGTATCCGTCTCCTACTCGTCGGAGAGGTTAGCGGAGGTTTACATTAGGGAGATTGTTCGTCTCCATGGAGTGCCAGTATCTATTATCTCTCATCGGGGTACGCAGTTTACCTCGCGATTCTGGAGAGCGGCCCAGCAGGAGTTAGGCACCCAGGTTCAGTTGAGTACAACATTTCATCCTCAGACAGATGGCTAGTCCGAGAGGACTATTCAGATTCTAGAGGACATGCTTCGAGCCTGTGTTATTGATTTCGGAGGCTCGTGGGACCCATTTCTGCCATTAGCAGAGTTCGCCTACAATAACAGCTACCAGTCTAGCATCCAGATGGCCCCGTATGAGGCGTTGTATGGTAGGCGATGTCGATCACCGGTTGGATGGTTTGAACCGGGAGAGGCTCGGTTGTTGGGTACAGACTTAGTTCAGGAGGCCTTAGATAAGGTCAAGACTATTCAGGAGAGATTGCGTTCAGCTCAGTCTAGGCAAAACACTTATGCGGATCGTAAGGTTCGAGATGTAGATTTCATGGTTGGTGAACGAGTATTGCTCCGAGTGTCGCCTATGAAGGGCGTGATGAGGTTCGGGAAGAAGGGCAAGCTCAGCCCCTAGGTATATTGGTCCATTTGAGATTCTAGACAGAGTGGGAGGGGTGGCTTACAGATTAGCTTTGCCGCCTAGCTTATCAGCCGTGCATCCAGCTTTTCACGTATCTATGCTTCGGAGATACCACGGCGATCCCACACATGTGTTAGACTTCAGTACCGTCCAATTGGACAATGATCTATCTTACGAGGAGGAGCCGGTGGCTATTCTAGACCGGCAGGTTCGACAGCTGAGGTCGAAGAGTTATCCTTCCGTGCGTGTTCAGTGGAGAGGTCAGCCTCCTGAGGCATCGACCTGGGAGTCCGAGTCTGATATGCGGAGCCGTTACCCACACTTGTTTCCTGACTCGGTACTTCTTTCTTTTGTCCGTTCGAGGACGAACGGTTGTTTTAGAGGTGGAGATTGTGACGACCCAAAGTGTCATCACTTATTTTATTAATCATTTCGAGCTTCCGAGGCCTTGAAAACCTCATTCTATGTTGCCTCGTTTTACGTGCACAATCCGAGCATGTAGCCGGAAAGATTTTGTGATAGAAAATATGAATTCTATGAGAAATGTGGATAAAAATGATATTAATATTGATATGGTTGACTTCGGTCAACATTTTTGGTAAACGGATCCGGACCCGAGATTGGGTGGTCCCGAGAGGTCCGTAGGAAAATATGGGACTTGGACATGCGTCCGAAGTCGAATTATCCGAGGCCTAGAGCCCAAGTTATGAATTTTTCTATGAAATTGTTTTTGATGTAATTGTTAAAGGAAATGAATTAATTGACCTTGGTATCGGGCTCGTATTTTGGTTCCGACGCCCGGTACAAGTCTTAAATATTATATATGTGATTTCTGTAAAGTTTGGTGACATTCGGATGTCGTTTGAGATGTGTTGGACCTTGAGTTCCAAGTTTGAAAGTTTTGAAAACCAAAAGTATGAAAATCATGAATTTGAGGCTTGATTTGATGAAAACGATGTGAGATTGGCGATGTGATCGCACGAACAAGTTCATAATGTGTTTTTGAGGTTGTGTACATGTTTGGTTTGGAGCCCGGGAGCTCGGGTAAAGATTTGATAGGCCGTTGGATTAAATTCTGAATTTTTGCACTGCTGGTTTTTCACCCAGCAGTTGGCTTCGCAATTGCGAAGTATTTCTCGCAATTGCGAAGGTGGCAGATCAAGGCAGGGTTCGCAAATGCGAACCCTTAGTCGCAAATGCGAAGGGTGCCCAGGACCGTTTGGGTTCGCAAATGCGAACCAAACCTCGCAATTGCGAGGCCTCCAGTGAAAAGGCATGCTTCGCAAATGCGAAGCATTCTTCGCAAATGCGAAGGTCCCTCAGCCCAGCCTTGTTCGCAAATGCGAACACTGCCCTTCCCAGCCTTGTTCGCAAATGCGAACATATGTTCGCAAATGCGAAGCCCCCAGATTTGCCTTGGCTTCGCAAATGCGAACAAAAGTTCGCAAATGCGAACTTCCCAGCCTTAGCTTATTTTTCAAACTCCAGAAATTGGTCGGGGTTCGCAATTGCGAACCCATGTTCGCAAATGCGAACACAGAGACCTGTAAAACACGATTTTCAGCTCATTTCTTCACTTTTTACAAAACAAAAACACCCATTTGCGATTCTTCACGGATTCCTTCTTCATCAAAACAATTGTAAGTCACTTTTTACTTAATTCTTTCAATTCCTAACATCATTAAACATGTTTTTCAATAGAAATCAAAGGTTTTCATGGTAGAATTTCTTGTTTTTGTTAGAATATAGGGTTTTTCATAAATTGGGAAATTGGACCTCGAATCGAGGTCCGATTTTGAAACAAATCATATACATGAACTCGTGGGAGGATGGGTAACCGGATTTTGGTCCGAACCCCGAGTTCCGAACATGTGGGCCCGGGGTCGAAAATTCACTATTCCGGGCATAATGTTGTAAAAGTTGTATTTGGTCTTAGGAATTAGTTTGTTGAGTAGTATTGATGATATTAAATCAATTGTGTATAGATACGATTGGATCGGAGCCAAATTTGAAAGAAAAAGACATTTCCACGGATTGAATTGTTCATAAACATTCGAGGTAAGTGTTTGTTCTATCCTAGCTTGAGGGAATAGGATTACGTGTTATGTGTTATGTGATCGAGTGCGGTGTATGGGCTGTGGTGACGAGCATCCATACACTGGAGTCTAGTATGACCGTGAGTCATTGAAAATGCTTATTTTGAGATATATTTACAGATGAATTGTCGAACCTTTGCCAGGTTGTAGAATTGTTATTGTTCTCCCTTGTCGGGACTTGTTGTGAAGATAATTATCGATTGCCCTTGTTGGGACGGTTTATGAATTACTGTTTCTTTCTTTGCCCTTAACCGCGATTGTTATTTGGGTGAGGAAGAGTGATAATGCACGAGGGGGTGATGCCGTGCCTTGTTTTATTATTTATGCACGAAGCGTTAATGCCGTGCCATGTTTTATTGATTATGCACGAAGCGATCATGCCGTGCCTCGTTATTGAACCATGTACGAAGGATCATGCCGTACTACGGATGCGAGGATGAGAGTAAAAGCACGAAGGGTGATGCCGTGTACTTTATTTGCTTATTTGGCGAGGATGAGAGTAAAAGCACGAAGGGTGATGCCGTGCAATTGTTTGCTATTCCTTGACTTGATATTACATGTGTTTCCATTATACTTTGTTTTCCTTGTGAACTTATTAACTCTGTTGTTAATTGTTGAATTCTTTGAGATATTCCTTATCGTGTTATTACCTGGTTATTTCTTGTTATTCTGTGGTATACATATATATTGAATTGCACAGGTTATGTGGGTGTCTGGTCCTAGGCTTGTCACTACTTCGCCGGGATAGGCCAGGCACTTACCAGCACATGGGGTCGGTTGTGCTGATACTACACTTCCGTGCGTTTTTGCACAGGTCCAGGTTACGATCAGGAGCAGCAGCAGCAGTAAATCGATTGCGTGGGAGTTGATCACATTTGAGACCGAGGTAGCTTGCAGACGTCCGCAGGCCCGACGTCTCTCTCTTTATTTATGTTACTAGCTGTAGTCTCTTTGTTCCGAGACAAACAGAATTATGTTATATTTCTTTCAAACTCTTATGTGTAGTATTCAGTAGTAGTTCGTGAGTTGGTGACTCCACGTCTTGGGTAGAGGATTTCAGTATGATTTTCATCTTGTAATTAGTTATTTCTATTTCGATAAAGTATTCCGCATTTATTTAATTAAAATTGTGTTAAAAACAGGATAGTATGAATACAGTGGCTTGCCTAGCTACCACGAGTAGGCGCCATCACGATCCCGATGTTGGGGAAAATCCGGGTCGTGACAAAGCCTCTCTCATTTGCTCTTTCTTTCTCTCGACTCACCGTCGCCTTACGGTGCCCGTGCGAGTTTTCACCATTAAGACTCTCTCATTTTGATTTCTCTCATCTTGGAGTCTCGTGGTGGTCCTCATCATCTTGAATTCTTCATTCTCCTTTGTTCGTATTGGAGTGTTGCCCCTGATGTGATTTACCTTTATTCGCTTGACTCGGCATTTCTTGAAGATTGATTGGAAGGTCTTCCTTTGGACCGTAATGTAGGCTTTTGGATGGGATATAGAAAAAAGGATATAAAGGCTCAAAAGTATTTCATCGTGGGTTAAAATTACAACTTTCGGAAGCTTATTTATTCAACAACCATAACTTCTGCCCCAGTTTCCTTCTTGGGGGATTTTTTTTTGGATTTTTCCTTTATTGTGACTGAACCTCAGTGAGGCTGCCTACTTAACCTTTCGGGATCAAGTCAAACGTAGTTCGGACTACGTCCGTATTCATTGTTACATCTTGACTTCTCCCGATTTTTTTTTCTTTGCATTCTTTTTCTTTCTTTTCTTTTTTCTTTTCTTTTCTTTTTCTTTTCTCTTTTTTTCTTCTTTTCTTTTCTTTTTTTTCTTTTCTTTTCTTCTTTCTTTTTGTTTCTCCATTTGATTTCCCCGCTCAATCCTCAATTTTTGTTGTTGATTTCGAATGAGGGGTATGAAAGAAAATATAATAAGGCTCAAAGGGATATCAATGGATAAAGTGTTTGGATAGCCGAATAAAATGCATTCGTCATTCCAATCTTCAAAACCTACCAAGTACAAACTATCTTTCGACCGATTCACATATTTGCCTTCTGTTTTTGACGATTCTCAATGCCATTGGGCAACAATCTCGATACCACGAATGGTTCCCTTAGCCTTGGGGTACTTTTGCCTTTGGCTTTAAACCGATGAAGCATGATGCATTTCCAAGGCATTTCTTTATGTTCTGTTTTCCCCCAGTATTCACTTGATTCAGGTTTCACAGTATTCCAATATGTTTCATTTCTTTCGAGTATCATTACATCTTCAACATTACTTCATTGTTAAAAAATCAGGCCGAGAATTGTGTGCAAGTCATGTTGCTAAAATCAATATGAGAAGAATTGTAAAGTGATTAGAAATGGAATGACTAGAAATGACGGGAAACGGAGAGTTGTATTAAACTGATGGATTGAAACAACAAGACGAACAACAAAAACGAACAGACTAGACTAGAATTACAAACCTAGACAACACTAAACAAATTTATTACTAAACAAAGCAAAGTGGAAAGATAGAAGGGTTTTGACTCTCAAGACAATGTCCGGATTACAACCCTGAAATAACCCGGGCAAAAGAGATGACACCAAAATATACCACCAAAACTCCAAGAGACGGAGCGCCTTCCCAATTGACAAGCATGGCATCCTAGCCACCGAATTCTGCATTAATGTTGCCAAGATCACTTTCTGTTTCAATATCTTCAACTTCAGTTGACCTCCCAAGAAGACTTTCATCACCCATGTCACCGGGCATCATTCCCACAAAATGTGCTCCGTCATGTGCAAGTAAAGGATTCTGTGCAATGTTCTGGATGCCACTGCCTTGGACCGCAATTATTCCTTCTTGAATCATTCTTTCTATCTCTCTTTTCAAATCCCGAAAACTTTCAACATCGTGCACTAGGGCATTGGAGTGGTATTCACACCTTTTGGATGAGTCAAAACTTCTCGCACGTCGGTCCACCCGATTTGGAGGGATGGGTGCAATCATGCCATGTCGTTT